>LPNX010227574.1:405603-463817 GCA_001517045.1 Pseudotsuga menziesii | reverse complement strand
ATGGGGGATGATGTCATCTACTAGAATGTAATTGGTTGATTTTTATAGTACATTTTAGTCCTTTTGAGGCCCATTTTTTACCTCAAATTCTCTCTAATGTAAGATAGTTCAGTCATGGTCAATTCTAACAGCTTTCAAGTTGAGGTCAATTTACCATAAGTGTCTTTTAATTCTTTAGTTAGGACTCATGAATCATATTTATACTGAAAGGTAAAAGGATTTGTTTATTAACTTAGATTTATATCAGATCCATGATTTCTTTGTTCTCTAAGAGGTGTTTTAAAATCACTATATTTGATATTCCGAAGGAATAAATAAAAATATACATTTGACTAGTCCTGCGAGGACTCAAGTGTGCTGGATACTATTTTGTTGTCCATCATTCAAAAACAAAGAAATTTAAGAAAACTATTAAAAGTCTTCCTTACATATTCTCTAAGATACTCAATTTGTCATCAATACATAATCATCAAAAGAGTCCTAATATCTAAACCAGCAATACAACAAGATGAGCATAACCAGTGTCTACATCCCTCACCTATGACTCCAAGCTAATTTTCCATTAAGTGGTTGTTAGTACAAGTCTTTTCTAAATCAGATAGGAAGTGACTTTTCTAAATTCTTGTTTGGTTTAGGTACCCTTCTGTAACAACAAAGTATATTTAGAAAGCTTCTCTGCCATTGAGTTGAAATCACATATCTTGAATCACATAGACTTGGAGAAGGCTCAATTGGGTCTTGGGTACAGCTACAACAGAGCCAACATGAAATTCAATGTCAATAGTGTGGATAACATGGTTATACAGGCTATTAGTCTTCTCGATACCTTGGACAAGGACATCAACACCTTTTGCAAGAGAGTAAGGTATTGCAAGTTTAAACTTAATTTTGTTTTTACTTTATTGGGGTTTTATATGAAACAACATTTAAGATAGTTCAGTCTGGGTCAATTCTAACAGCTGTCTTTTATGGAAAAATCTCAGAATAATGGTGAGGTACCATTACTGGAACAGGCCCCAATCATGGGAACATACTCAACATACTTGTTTTCTGCAAGCCCACAATCCATGACTGAGGAGGAATTTACCACAAACAATGAACCATGTTGCTCAGAGAAATTTGACAAAATTGGTAGCTCTTTAGTGTTTTCTCTCAAATACATCACTGACTGTTCAGAAACTTGCTGATTCTTCTTGCCTGTATTCTCAAACTTAGGTTTGTTCTCACTTGTATTCTCAAACTCATCTCCCAAAATGTCAGACAATTTTGAATGTAAAGACTCTCTCTTTGATCCCTTTGACACACTCCACATATTAACCTCTACTCGATCATCTGAGCTGCTTGTCAACTCACCAATGTCTGGTCCAAACAAGTTTCCTTCAGTGGTCAAATTCTAGGCTGAAACCATGTGGGGGTAAGTGAAATATTTGGATTTTTTTTTAAAAATCCACCAATAGGAGTCACTTTTTTGACGTTCTTCCGACACTTCGATAAACCCATCCAATGGCCGTGTCATGACTCCGACGCTTCCGCCCGTCGGACGACCGACAGTTAAAGTGTTGGACCGCGTCGAATATTCAACACGGTCACAAGGCCACCGACCCTTTTCCTGTCGGAATTCCGACTCTTCCAATGTCGGATGGTGTCGAATTTCTGACACTCTCTGGATAAAAATACCGACGGCGTCGCTATTCCTCCGACACTTCTGTCCGTAGGAAGGTCGACACTTCAAGGGTTGGAGGACGTTGGATTTTCGACAGTTTCTGCAATTTTGATTGGCACTCTGGAAGGAAAAATGGTTGAATATGCAACACACTATTGTGTCGGATCTTAGACCCACATTAGTAGAATGTTGAAGATCTGACATTACACCACCAACAGCAAAAAAAAGTGTGTGTCAAAAATGCGACAGAGAAGTGTCGAATTTCAGACATGCAAGGTGTCGGATTTTGGGTTGAAATTATGTTGTGTACAAAGGATAGAGAAGATCAAAGTTCTGCTGCAAAGGATCATAAGATCGAAGTGTTTCCATGAAGGATCGAAAGATCAAAGCGTTGCTGCAAAAGGATCAAGTGATCATATGATGCAGAAGATGAAGACATTAAAGAGTAGTTGTTCCAAGCTACTGATGAATGTTGAAAAACTTCCTGTGACATATAGATGTATCACCCTGATGATGTTGAATATGATCTCTCTCCTCCTCCTACTGTTGTTGTTGTTGTTGTTACAGAAAACCCTTCTCGCTAAGGGGGAGTGTTGAATTATTGTAACTTCAAAGTGTATTTACTTATTATCCTCAATGTTCCTATCGAGAGAATAATTTGTATTTCATTATACCCTGATGTTCCTATCGGGAGAATTACTAAGAGTCATGAGGAAATTCCCTCCGTTGTAAGTCAGTTCATTAGCACCCCAGTTAATATAATATTAAGTTGTTAGAGTCTTCCTAGAGAAGTTAACCCAGTCAGTTTTAGTGGGGACGACTTATTAAGTGGAAAATCAAGCGAACTAAAGAATATAAATAGAAGTGAGGCTCTCCTCATTTTTACACACATGCACTCACTTGTGCATAGCGCATGGAGAAAGAGAGAGACAAATCTGTTGGAGGGAGGCACACCTGTTTTTGGGTCTTGTCTTTTATCTTTTATACATCTTGTACAGAGGAATTTTTTGCTGGGTTTTCTTCCCCATGAGGGTTTCCCAGGATAAATCTTTGTGTTCTTTTTGTGTGGTTGTGCTTGTCTATATTTCAGTGATCTTTTGGCTTATGGTTATGCTGTTATGATGCTAAATGTTATAAGATATGATATAACCATTAAAAACTCAACAAAATTATCTCTATGATGTTAATGCATAATATAGATGCTTACATTAACAGTGAAGTGATTTCAAAACTACGTGATCATGGTTCGAGTATGAGATAAAAATTTCAAAACCATTTTCTTACTTCTCTTACTCTCTTCCTTAAATTTGGAGCCTTGTAACACTTACAAAGTCTAGTTTGTAGTTATTGACTCAATATGAAGTGGGAATTTTTTCTAATACAACATTTCCAACCACTAGAAGGAGCAAAAAAATTCTAAAATACGAACTTTGTTGAGTCCAAATTTTGAATTTAAATAAAATGCATTTGTTAGTAATCTCCTCAATGTATGTCTTTGAGATATTTGAACATTTTCAAATCATCAAATTTTATATTTCACGTGACAATGTTGTTTATGGAACTTCTTCCATCTATCGCTTTTAGCCAACTCTGTTCCTCCCAATTCTTTTTTGCAATGCATTGCAGCTTTGTAATTTTATACCAATTTTCACTCTTATCACTTCAATATATGCAATTGATGTTGTATGTATTAGTAGGTCCGGTGGTTGTGAGAAGGATGTTGACTTTTTCATATAGAGTTTTTTTATGAGAGAATATCTAAAAAATGTTGATTGTGTATCTTGCATACATTCAAATCGGAACATGACATATCACATGATGTCTTCGATTTATGTCCCTCAATATCTAAGCTCTATTTGAGGGCTAGGTGGATCATTTCCACCAAAAACACAGGAAATAATGGTTATTGTAACAAAAAATACAACAAAAACTGGACCACTGAAATAATTTTTTATCACATTTAATGTAATAGTTGTTTCCTCTTATTACCCACTCAATCAAGAGACAATGTTTTCTAGTTTGTTTTGGAATTTTTTAATATTTGGTTGCGATTGTAACTTAGATTGAAATTTTGCAAAGTTTGATACTGTGGTTGGAATGTCTTTCTGGGGATTGACTGGATCCTTGTAGCTTTGTGTTTTGACTGAGGTTTGTATCTTGGTTTTTTGGCTTGTGTAATTGTCTTATTATTATGTGCATTCAATACTAACTAAATTCAATGGGTTGGTGTTTAGAATTATTCACTTATGGTGCGTGAGGTTAATGCTATAGGTTCCTACCATTAACAAGGAAGTCAAGATACAACCCTTCCGGATCTTCTAAGTGGAAATACTTTTGATTAACTTGTTTCCATGTCATCTTTTGTGAATTTTGTTTTCATACCAATAAATACAACTATCTTTGCATAATGTAACAAACACAATCATAGTGTGCCTACAACCCCCCCCACTTATGATGTGCATGTTTTTGACATACCTAAACATTTCGAGTGACATGAATGGATAAGTAGATCACCCTTTTTATTCATTGGTTGTTTTCTCATTAATTGTGAGGGTTGTGCCTATTTGAATCCATTTTTTATCACACTCTCAATAACATATTACATGTATGTGAACATATTAACACCTATTAACTCTGCATAGTTAACCATTTAATGGATGTTGTTCCTAGGCGATGGCTTCTTAAAGTTTCTTTTGAAAATAAATACACCATCTTCCTTCACCAAGGTGTTGTCACATCCTACTGTGAGGATATGACCATCACATCCATGCCAAATGAAAGGACACACTTCTTCCACCTTGTTTGTTCATTAATCATGCAAAATAAAATAACCTGATCACATGACAAATGTAACTAGTGGATTTTGTTTAATGCAATGGAGGTCCTATTGTCATAAAATCTATTTGTGTGAAACCAATATATTTATCAAATCTAAAACCTACAGAGATCATTGGTGAATTACCCTTGCAACTTCTCCAAGTAGTCTCTTATTAAATACTAAGTTTGCTTTTGCATGACCTCTTTTTGGGTAGGAGTAAAATTATACTACAACTACCTCCTCATCTCCATTTGTGTTTGCGAATCATATTTATAGTTTAGTACAATGATCCATAGGGAATGTTTAATATTCCCTTCCTAATATTCATATGTAGGTGACATCATAGTGATTCCATCACCATAGTGTGAAATCACGGTGGACCTGTCAAGCATCATATAGAGGAAGGATTTGTCTACTATTCCTCAATTGTGAACTGGGATTCAAGCATCATCTAGAGGAAATATTGGTAGAACCTTTATCAATTGTGTACTTGGGGTCAAACAACCATCTATAAGAAGGATCGGAAGACCAATCCTCAAATTTAAACCTGGGTTCAAGAATCACATAGAGGAAGGATCGACCAACCCATCCACAATGTTTCCTCTTAGATCAAGCATTATCTATAGGAAGGATCAACATATCCTCAATTAAATGTGGACTTTGAGTCAAGCATCACCTAGAGGAAGGATCAATCGAATCTTTATCAAACATTGACATTGGGTTGAGAAACATCAAGGGAAAGAATCAACTGACCATTTATCAAACATTGACATCAGGTTGAGAAACATCTAGGGAAAGTATCAATTGATTCTTCTTTAAACATTGACATTGAGTTGAAAATAATTTAAAGGAATGATCAACCGACTCTTCCTTAAATGTGGACCTAGGGATAAACATCATATAGTGGAAAAATGGATGAAATTTTCTTAAATGTGTACCTAGGGTGAAGAATTATCTCAAAGAAGGATTGGTCAATCCATTTTAAAAGTGCACAATGTATCAAGAATCATTTGGAAAAATGGTTAACTGTCCCTTCCTCAATAATGATATCCAAGAAACATATCATATGTGCAAAATATCCACAATAACTTTATAAAAATATGGTATTTGGTAATTGTATTATCTAGTGAAATATCGGTCTACCCTTCCTGAAATAAGGTAGGCATAAATTGTATTATCTAGATGAAGAGGTGTTGAGGCTTGGAAATTCACAGGCAACAACAGCAAGGGATTCTACCCAGTCAACGTTCCCAACTAGCCCGTGACTATTTGGTGTAGGGAATCCGTCCGGTTTGCGATTCGGCTACCATAGGTTAAATAACAAAAGGTTTTACCGGTTGCGGCCCGGTCCACCGTATTTATTTTTGTATTTTTGATTTAAAGTATGATATGCAAGTGCCTACCTAAATGCAGATTTGATAAAGAATGCCGAGAGTATTCACAAAGTGATGCACAGGTTCTTACCTCTCGTCTTAGAACTTGCAGGCATCTAAATCACATACATTTTAGAAGATAAATTACTAACTAAAGTATCTCTAGAGAGCTAGATATTAATTCATGAGTAATACAACACTGTCCACGTGTTATGGAAAATCACAGATAGCTGTTATTATGACCAAAACATATAAACATGAATAAAAGTATACATGATAAGATAGCTCATCAATTAGTCAAAAAAAAACCCATTACTCATAGCGGAAAAAAAAAACATCACAGAACGTACTGGAGAACATTCAGAAGAGAACATAGGTTCAGAAAGTTAGAACATCCTCACAGTTAATGAAACATAGTCGAAAACGAAATAGTTCCCATTCAACATCATTCATTTAATCACATTGAGACATTCCACATAGCACTTTCTCCAACAGGTAAAATTTGCAATTTCTTATTGTAAAACGAAATAGTTCCTCTTACAAGCGATAGTTTACAAGTTTTCTCTAGGGGAAAAAGCCCCTGTAAGTTCTAACTTTCAAATATTTAAACTAAAACAGTTGACCGCTTGGGTTGCCCCCAAACGTGTGACCTTTCGGTCCCTCAAAACGTTTCATATCCCTAGTTTATCTTTTCTGTGCGCACTCATGATCTGCTTAGTAACTGATAGATATTCCAGGCTTGCACTTTTGTTGCTATTGATTTTTCCTTCTACTTCACTTGCCCTCCTTGCAATTCTGTCAGTTTCAGTTCGACCTTTGCCCAAACTGCCCAACTCCCTTCTGCCACTTATCGACTAGCTATGCCTTCACGCCGCGATAGTCTGAACAGCCTCTTGAGTTCACTTGCAATTAAATGACATGCATTATTCATTGGGATTGCATTCTCAAAAAACGTCAAATTATATCAACCCGAAACGGCTAAGCATCAAGAGAGGCCATGCACTGCATTACTGCTATGAGAAACCTAACAAGGGTTGGCACCACCATCTTGTCCATACACGAGTTTGAAACCTTCACCAATGACGGAAAAGAAAACTCATCGACGGCTCGCAAAACTACAATGGCAGGGTAGACTCATTTAAAGCCGCATAAGCTGGTCTTAACAGGCGATGAGCACCACGAAACCATTTAAGCCTATCAGAGTCGAAAGAGTTATGATCTAAATGCGGGCAGGAAAGCTTCCAGTTAGAAATCGGAAAGACATCGACATCGGAAGACCAATGCTTTGCACAGCTGCAACAGCGGAAGAAAAAAGGGTTACGGACACGCGACTGAAAACCAACACGCATTGGTGGGAAAAGCACTTTCATTTCGAGTGCTTAGCTGCTTTGGGAGCCGCAACGGCGGAAGATGAACAGAGAACAGCCTCTTATTAATAAAATGCTAAGTGTTTGAAAAACTTTAAAATTTAGCAACGGTCAAACTATTTCACCTCCGAAACAGCGGTTTTACAAAGGACAATTGGTTCGAATCATCTTTGACTAGCCAAAATAAAACAGACCCCAAAATTCGCGACCCACAGTCATTACAAACACAGGCAACTTCTGAAAATAGGACGAGAGTTAATCTTCAAAATAATCCGAAATTAGAGCATGACCAAAAATTCATGGATCCAAACGATCCAAAGCAATATTAAATCATGAGGGGGACCAAAATTTGAAAAAAATTGGGGAAAATAGTTGCAGCTGCAACAATTGGCGATTACCTGGTGAACCTAGATCTCTGGACGAATATTCCTTGGGTGATAGACTATTTGACAAAAAACGAACTTATTGAATTCTTCCAACTATCTGGATTTCTCGAATGGCAACTGTATGTACTTTTAATAATTGATGATAGTTCGATTTGGGAGAGTGGAAACCGGGACTTCTTAGGTCAAGATAACTCTTTTGAGGCCTAAAGATGAGTTTCATTGTTACCTCTGTCTTCGAGTAGCTGTCGGCTTAGACACCACAGGATTGCAGCATATGGTAAACAGAAATATTCATTTGTTCCTCATTCCCATGCCACTTTAGCACTTTCATGTTTTTTGGACTTCTGTCCTTTTCGTATGAGTCCTCCTGTATGCCTTTCTTTCTGAATTTTAATTCAGGATCCTCTATCCCAGGTGTCCTTTTGTGTGAGAGGTATATTCACACTTCAGCTCACAGACGGAGAGGAACTTTCAGCGATTTAGTACTTATATGGTTCTGCATTTGTTTTGATATATCATGCTTTCATAGGAGATTTTGACTCTTATTTGCCTTTTGGCACTCATTTCTTGGCATGGGTTCATTTGTATCTAATATGTTGTTTACCTTGCTTCTTTCCATGGGTCCTTTGTTGTCACTCCCTAGGACATTTTAAATGTGACATGGATGGAGCCTCAAAATAGTATTCCAGACCCTTTGATTCTGGTTTATTTCACAAGGGTTAAGCAGGACTTCAATGCGTACATAGCTATTCGAGAAAACTGCTAAAATGGAAGAATTTCTTTTAGATAAACAGCAATACAGTCTTATACCCAAGAACTTTAATCAGTCCAAAATTCTGATGTTCCCCATGCAACTGCGGGTTTTATTGAAATCGGTAGAAATGTAAACTAAAACAAAACTGAAAATCATGACTCAAAGAAGAAGGTCAGGCCAGATTATTTATATACAAGATAGAAGAACACCAACAAAACTCAGGAAAAATAGGGCTTGAGAACTAAGCCATTCACTGGTAAGTTCTCTACCCACCCTTGTAAATCTTGCAACCTATAAGTTGAAGGGCCAAGCTTTGCCGCAATCTGGAAAGGACCTACCCACAACTGCTGGAATTTTGTGTGTTTTCCTTTCTCATCATGGGGGTGATCCCACTTAAGAACCAAATCTCCCACTTCAAAATCTTTTGTTCCTGCCTTGTGTTTGTCGAACCATCTCTTTATTACCTCTTGTTGTTGCTTAAAACGTTCTCTGGCTTTAGATCGAGCGTCTTTCACTTTTAGGAGATTATATATCCTTGTTTGCAATACTTCATTATCTGACCCTCTAGACTCTTGAGCTATTATGGAAGAGGGTAGCATGATGTTGGGGGGAGGAATGGCTTCTTTTCCATACACAAGGGTATACGGAGACACTCCTATCGAAGACTTGGGGGTGACTCTATCAGCCCAAAGGCCGTTTGGTAGCACTGAGTGCCAACTCCTCTGCTTTTCTATCACAGTCTTCTTTAAAATTCTAATCAGATTTTTGTTAGTAGATTCAGCCAAGCCATTTCCTTGTGGGTAGTAATTAGCATAATAATACAACTTTATTCCTTTCTCATGAGCAAAAGCGGTTAATTTAATCGATGAAAATTAAGTAGCATTATCAAAGACTAAAGAAACTAGAACTCCAAGCCTGGTCATAATATGGTCCTGCAGGAAGTTGATGACCGCGTCCTCATTTATTTTGTGCAGTAGGATGGCTTCGACCCAGTGAGTGAATTAATCGGTTGTGTTCAGAATTTACTTGTATTGTAAGGAAGAGATCGGCTTTATCTCCCCAATAATATCCAACCCCCATTGCTCAAACGGCTCCGTGATCATCACAGGCTTCAGTGGTCCAGCTGCTCTAGATTGTCTTCCACTACACCTTTGACAAATGTCACGCTTCCTAACATAGGCGTGTGCATCTTTGAAAAGCATGGGCCAATAGTAACCGGCTTTAAGAATTTTGTGAGCTGTAGTATCTCCTGAAAAATGTCCCCCAACAGGCCCGTCATGCAGATCTGTCATTACCTTCTTCGTATCTTCGTTCTCTAAGCATCTAAGAAGGATTCCGTCGTAATTTTTTCTGAATAATATTCCTTCAACAATTTGATAGGAGGCTGATTTAAGATGCAGCGCTCTTCTTTGTTTAGAATTCCAATGTTCTGGAAACAATCCTGTCTGAAGGTAATGCACAAGGTCTCTATACCAAGATTCGGGGGCTGTGAATAGAGGACATACATCCATCAAATGTAATTCAATCTCGTCCTCCCAGGCATGTTCTTCATTGTTTCCATTTTCAGTCATTAGTTTGCACAACCCTTACCCTTTAACTATAGAAGCTGGATTGAATTCAAGGTCGTAATCTTGAAGAGCTGTTACCCAATTACCCCTTCTTTCTCCTAATTCCTTTTGTACAAAAAGGGACCTCACAGCTGGGTGTGGGACGATCACCTTGGTTCGATTTTTCAATATGTAGGGCCTGAATTGTTTCACTACTTTGAATACTGCATAAGTTTGTTTATTAATAGCCAAGTAATTTAATTCATCCCCTTGTAGACTAGTGCTCATGAAAGATATTGGGAATTCATCCCCCCCCATCTTCCTTCTGAGTAAGCACAGCTGCTAGCGAATCATCAGATGCAAAAGTATACAGAATAAAATCTTTATCGAAATCCAGGATTTTTAGGGAGGGTACGTGTGCAACAGCAGTTTTAATCTTGCTGAATGTGTTCTTCTGAATCTCAATCCACTTGAATTGTACACTTTGCTTCACCATTTGCTGCAGAGGTTTGACAATCTGAGCAAAATCTGGCACAAATCTTCACACGAAGTTTATTATTCCCATAAATGATTGCATCCCCTTTTATTATGGGGCAAAGGGATCTGTTCAATGGCCTTGATCCTTTCTGGGTCTATAGAGATTCCCTTCTTTGAAACTACGTGACCCATCAACTTACCTTCCGTAACTGCGAACACACACTTCTTGCGATTGAGTGAAATACCATATTTTCGACAGCGTTCAAAATCCTACTTTAGATGAAACGCATGATCTTCTCTCTTCTTTGAGAATATCGTAATGTCGTCGAGGTATACTAACGTACTGCGGCCAATCAAACCATGGAAAGCTATGTCCATAGCCCTTTGGAACGTAGCTCTAGCGTTTATAAGCCCAAAATGCATTCTTCGGTAGGCGAAAGTTCCCCATCTGGTCCTGAATGTTGTCTTCAATCTGTCTTCTTCATCTACTAATACTTGATTGTAGCCCGAGAATCCGTTTAATAAAGAAAATAGTTCAGAACCTGAGACCATTTGTAGTAGTTGCTCCATGGGTGGGACAGGATAATTGTCTTTATCCGAAGCGCGGTTTAAATTTCTGAAATCTACGCATAGCCTGATTTCTCCAGATTTTTTCCTCACTGCTACCAAATTTGAGACCCATTCAGAATGTCTGACCTTAAAAATGATTCTAGCATCCAATAATTTCTTCACTTCACTCTGGATTAGAGGCTCCAATTTTGGGTGCATTTTCCTTAATGGTTGCTGATAAGGTTTGACTCCAGATTTGATAGGGATAACATGCTGGATAATACTGGTGTCATATGTCTTCAGATCTTCGTATGTCCAAGCGAAAACACCTTTATATTGATTAAAAAGAATGATGAACTTATCTCTTTCTACTGGTGAACAACATTTCCCAAGATTCACATATCTGGGCTTTGTCTCAGTCCCTAAATTTACCAATTCAAACTATAGAGATGAGCTGTGAGTCTTTACGTTTGCTAGTATTCTAAATTTTTCATTTAAATCGAACATCCGTTCTAAGGTTCTGACTCCTTTAGGGATGAAATTATCATATTTTAGCTCGGCCTGATGTTCTTCATCATCTATAATCGCCCCTTTAAATACCTCATCATTTGTTAAGCATTCTATAATCTGCTGATCATCGTCAAACACTCGTAGGTTGGTAATAATATCAGGGACTAAGGGCCTGAAAAGCAATTCAATGGAGCATCGATTATTAGTAGGCACAATCCTAGCAGCTGATGTGGCCAACAGGTCAGCTGCTGCATTTTTAAGTCTTGGAATTGATTTAATATTAAATGCATTAAAACATTTGAGTAGGTCCCATACCTCATTTTGATAAGCTTTTAAGTGAGGAGAAATACAATGTATTTGATTCCGAATCTGTTTTACAATTATTTCAGAATCTCCAAAAACTTTCAGATTACTTACCTTTAATTCGATTGCTTTCCTTTAACCTTGGACCAGCGCTTCATACTCAGCTGTGTTATTTGTACATTCAAACTCTAATCTGCATGAAAGAAAATGTTTATTCTTCTTGGGATCGATCAGGACACAACCGGCCCCTGACCCTTCTAACGTCTTAGAACCATCAAAAAACAATATCCAAAAATCACTAACTATTTCATGAGAATCTACTTCTACCGCTAAGTTTACTATTTTACAGTCGATTTCATCAGCCTGTGAAAATCGAAGGAGATCAGGTTGAGCATCTGACATGTTGCTGGCTTCTTCTGCTTGGTAATTTCCTGGTTCCAATTCAATAAAATAATTTCCCAACACAGAATCCACTAGTTCGTTCTTTTCCTCAAGTTGAGTAACGTTGTATTTCATGTGAGGCTCCCTCAAAATTTTAATTTGATTCAGGCTTCCTTTATACGACAGCCACAGATGCGACCAATCTGAGGAAAAATATCCGTTTAGTTTTGCCGAGCAGTCTCTGCTCAGAACAAGCCCATAAGCGTCTGGTATGTCGGCCACCACGATATCAATAACTTGGCATACTTCATCATTTGAAGACAGGCGGACTAGGACATCCTCCATTTCCCCAATTACTTTCACATCCGTCCTATCCAACTGGACAACCCTCCAAGTGGATGGCTTAGGCTGTCCATTTATCCTTTTACAGACTGATATTGGCATGATGTTAACCAACGCCCCTGAGTCTACCAGGCAATTATGCACGCTGTGATTAAAAATTTCAAACGTGAGGAGGAAAGGTGGATTCTTGTTCTTAGACTTACCCCCAATTCTTGCTTCCCCGATTTCTTCTTCTTCCTTGGGTTGGTTGTCTGTGGGCAGCCTCTCCTCTGATGCTTCAAGTGCTTTCAAAAATTTTCTCTCTGCTGCGGCACCTTACACATTTCAAACAATGAGATATTCACCCTTATCTTCTTTATATCTTCCACAATATCATAATCCATCTGTGTTTCGGTGGGGTGTGGCTTATCAGCATTCATTTTTTCTTCCTGGGGATTGGCATACGTATCATTCTGCCTAGGATCTTGGCTGGTAATGGTGAATTCGGGAATCTTATCAGCTGAGGAATTATTTTGAAATTTCTTAACATTTTTTTGCATCCTTTTAATCTTTGGGAGAATGAGACTGTCTTCTTTCACCAACCCTTGGATTCTTGTTGTTACATTCGCTTCTACGATGTCCTTGTACTCCCAATTTCTTTCCTCCATAGCATCAAATAACGAGACAGAGTTCCACAGAACCATGGTCTCATCCTCTTGTTCTTTCATTGACATATTACTATCTTTTCTTTCCTCATCTACATCTTCTATTAATTTAGAGTCCAACAGCTGGTTCATCACTAATGTCATCGAGTTTATCCATTGAGGACAGTTCTTTTCAGAGTGAGGTTGTTGGTGGAAAGTGCAAAAATTGTCCATTCCTACCTCTGTTAAATTCATAGATGCCGAATTGTGTGGAGGAGGTTGGCATTGGTTGTTGTCCTCCCGTTTCTTGTAATAGGGCTTGTAGAATTTTTGGGCTTCCTTTTCTTTCTCCAAGTCTATGATTCTGTTAGAAAGTTTCTGTATCATTTTTGCCATACTTTCAAAATCTGGTGATTGCTCTTCCTTAGGCTTGGTAAACAACAAGGATTTCCTTCCCACATGTTTCTCTCTTGATCGTTCTGGATAATATTCAATACTTTCCCTTTCAGCCTCTACTCTCCACCTCCTCATAGGTCTCTGCTAAAGTGGGCTTGGCCTTAATTTTGGAAAACATGGCCAACTCGGGTCCCAAAGCTAAGGTATAATACTCAATCAGGACTTTATCTGTAGGCCTGTCAGCTTCAGAAAAATTCTTGAGATATGCTGCAAACCTTTGAGTGAAACTGTGCACCTTTTCCTTTCTTTCTTTCTTCAAGGTGCATAGTCCTTTCATAAGAGCTGCATGAGTCTTCTGGGTTGCATACTTACTTCTAAAAATCCTCTCGAAGGTATCCCAATCAGGGATAGAGTTCACAGGCAAACCAAAGTACCACAATGCCGCAACTCCTTTAAGGGTGTGCGGGAAGAGTTTGCAAACTACATCTTCATATTCCCCAGCCCTTAACCCTTCTATTGCCAAATAGAAACTTTGCAAGTGGTCGTCTACTAGTATCTTTTCACTTGGGTCGAATTTGGGCAGCATCTTTTCAAAGGCTTGAGGTAAATCATGTAATGGAGGTGTTAGGTTTAAAGGTGATCTGGCTCTCCAGGAAAGTGGTGGATTCGGTGGGTTGCGTGGTTGATTTTCGTTTACGCCTGCCATGAGTCTGGGTGGAGAGTGAGGAGGTGAGCGAATAGGAGTGTGAGCAGGATAACTGTGAGGAGTATCCGGGACCTCTTGATTCAGAGGTAGTACAATGTCCTGTAAGGCTGTTTCTACAAGTTCTTCCCAATCCTCAACCAACACTGAGTCTTCCAATATAGGACGATCCTTCCTTTTATATTCTCTTCTGGGCAATTTAGGGATGATTTCCAATCCTCCAATCTTCTTCACATATTCCCTAGTGTGTCTTCTCAGATTATTAACAACTTCGTTGGCGACAGAATACAAATTTTGTCTACCCTCTTCTTCTAGAATTGGATTAGGAAACACACTGGCTTCTGAACTATTACTAGTGGAATAGTTTTAGGAAAACGGGTTTCCTCGGCCAGCCATGCACTGGCGGCCCTCCTTCTAGCACCAGAAACTGTTGAGGCCTGGAAATTCGCAGGCAACAATAGCAAGGGATTCTCCCCAGTCAACGTTCCCAACTAGCCCATGACTGTTTGGTGTAGGGAATCCATCTGGTTTGCAGTCCGACTACCGTAGGTTAAATAACAAAAGGTTTTACCGGTTGCGGCCCGGTCCACCGTATGTATTTTTGTATTTTTTATTTAAAGTATGATATGCAAGTCCCTACCTAAATGTATATTTGATAAAGAATGTCGGGAGTATTCACAAAGTGATGCGCAGGTTCTTACCTCTCGTCTTAGAACTCGCAGGCATCTAAATCACATACATTTCAGAAGATAAATTACTAACTAAAGTATCTCTAGAGAGCTAGATATTAATTCATGAGTAATACAACACTGTCCATGTGTTATGGAAAATCACAGATAACTGTTCTTATGACCAAAACATATAAACATGAATAAAAGTATACATGATAAGATAGCTCATCAATTAGTCAAAAAAAAAAAACCCATTACTCATAGTGAAAAAAAAAAAACATCACAGAACGTACTGGAGAACATTCAGAAGAGAACATAGGTTCAAAAAGTTAGAACATCCTCACAGTTAATGAAACATAGTCGAAAACGAAATAGTTCCCATTCAACATCGTTCATTTAATCACATTGAGACATTCCACATAGCACTTTCTCCAACAGGTAAAATTTGCAATTTCTGATTGTAAAACGAAATAGTTCCTCTTACAAGCGATAGTTTACAAGTTTTCACTAGGGGAAAAGCCCTTGTAAGTTCTAACTTTCAAATATTTAAACTAAAACAGTTGACCGCTTGACTGCCCCCAAACATGTGACCTTTCGGTCCCTCAAAACGTTTCATATCCCTACTTTATCTTTTCTGTACGCACTCATGATCTGCTTAGTAACTGACAGATCTTCCAGGCCTATGCTTTTGTTGCTATTGATTTTTCCTTCTACTTCACTTGCCCTCCTTGCAATTCTGCCGGTTTCAGTTCAACCTTTGCCCAAATTGCCCAACTCCCTTCTGCCACTTGTCGACCAGCTATGCCTTCGCGCCGTGATAGTCTAAACAGCCTCTTGAGTTCACCTGCAATTAAACGACATGCATTATTCATTGGGATTGCATTCTAAAAAAATGTCAAATTATATCAACACGAAATGGCTAAGCATCAAGAGAGGCCATGCACTGCAATACTGTTCTGAGAAACCTAACAAGGGTCGACACCACCATCTCGTCCATACACGAGTTCGAAACCTTCACCAATGACGGAAAAGAAAACTCATCGACGGCTCGCAACACTACAAAGGCAGGGTAGACTCATTTAAAGCCGCATAAGCGGGTCTTAACAGGTGACGGGCACCACGAAACCATTTAAGCTTATAGGAGTCGAAAGAGTTATGATCTAAATGCGAGCAGGAAAGCTTCCAATCGGAAATCGGAAAGACATCCACATCTAAAGACCAATGCTTTGCACAGCCGCAACAACAAAAGAAAAAAGGGCTACGGACATGCGACTGAAAACCAACACGCATCAGTGGGCGGAGCACTTTCATTTCAGGTGCTTAGCTGCTTTGGGAACCGCAACGGCGGAAGATGAACAGACAACAGCCTCTGATTAATAAAATGCTAAGTTTTTGAAAAACTTTAAAATTTAGCAACGGTCAAACTGTTTCACCTCCGAACAGCGATTTTAAAAAGGACAATTGGTCCGAATCATCTTTGACTAGCCAAAATAAAACAGACCCCAAAATCCGCGACCCACGGTCATTACAAACACAAGCAACTTCTGAAAACAGGATGAGAGTTAATCTTCAAAATAATCCGAAATTAGAGCATGACCAAAAATTCATGGATCCAAACGATCCAAAGCAATATTAAATCATGAGGGGGACCAAAAATTGAAAAAAATTGGGGAAAACAGTTGCAGTTGCAACAAGAGGCGAATGGTTTCTCCCTAGATGTGGAACTAGGGTCAAGCATCATCTATAGGAAAAATAAACTGATCCTTCTTGAAATATCAACCTTGGTACAAATATTATGTATTGGAAGGATAAATTAATTCTTCTTCTTATGTGGATATCGTGGAAAGCATCATTAGGACTTAGGATCACACGATATATATTTAACTTTGTCATCCAAGACGCTTATAAAATAAAGGGAATATATACAGATACTTCATGAGATATGGTTGAAAATAATTTCACCTTTTAGATAAAATATTGACCAATTTTTCTTGAAATATGGTATCTTGGAAATGTATCATCCATAGGAAGGATTTGATGTACCTTTTTAAAATATAGAACTTAGTTTAACCAACGCTGACATGAAGGATTGTGATAGCCTTATTGCAATGTGGACATATCATCATGCATTAAATGGAATAATAATACAAAGACCCTTTATTAGATGTGGTACTAGGGATGAGAAACATTGACAATAAGGATTGGTTGACACTTCCTCAATTATCGTATGTATAAACTATATTATTTAGATAAAGTCTTTCCCAACCCTGTACGAGATATGGTAGACATTAATAGTACCATATTGTTGTTAAATTGAGTGACTCTTTCTAATAGGTTGGTCTTTACTCGAACCATTTTCCTCTGTTATTGTATTCTTATGTACACATATATGTTTTCCTTTGTTATTGTATTCTCATGAATTTAAACAAGAATGACATTTTGAGATATCCGAGCTAGTGAATTTTTATCCTAACTTATATATTTTCTTGATTGAGGAAGAAAAAATATATTTTGTTGGCATAGTCACAACTACATATGTGCTCAACAATGACATATTATGTGTCCAAATTGAGGTTATAGACAGAAAAATATTTTTTTAATTCAAATTGATATTTCAGTTCTTAATTATTGTGTAGATCTTATGGAAATAAAAATGGTTGATGGAAACATATCATGTGTAATACATGGATGGGTATTATCATCATATGATTGAATATTTCAGTTAGGTACCTTCAACATGACCAATTTGAAAAAAAGGTGTTTATTTGTTTTAAGGAATGCTTTTGTTAGAAAAATATTCTTTTGTATTATTACATCTATTGAATATGAAGAGCAAGCTCACAAATATTCATCGTGAAAAATTGTTAATGTATATTGGAAGAGCTTGTTTAGTTGATATAGCAGAAGATATTTCTCTATCAACCTTCAAAACTTTGAAAGGGAGTTATTCAAATACTCTTAAGCAAAAGGCTGATAGAATCTTTGATAAATCAGAACGTAGTCTTATGCCTACAACAATTATTTTGGATCTTCATATTATGGATAGAAGTATTATTGTATCAGACGACTCTGAAAAATATTAGGTGCAGTTTGTTTATTGATGTTATTTTCCATTTTCCTTGTATGGCACATTGATGGACATTAGTTTGATTCAACCTAAACTCTGTTGTGAATTTGTTGTTGTTGATATGAGTAACTGTCATCACCAGTGGATGTATAATGATTTTCTTGAATTGTTGATTTATCTTGATTCAAATGTAGAAACATGTACCATAATTTTTCATAATTGATGTTGATTTGCCAATTCTTGATTGTTAAATCATTTGCTCAATTATCTGAAATATCGGCGAAGCTTGTAAAGGAGTACCCATTCATCAGGGTTATATAAATTATTCAAAAACTTCTTTCATAGGTTTCTCTATTATACAGTGTTCGAGAATTGGAGTGGAATGAGACCATGTCTCCATTTTTCACATGGATATAGATTGGAAGGATCATAATGAGTCTCTTCATGATATCCCAAAGTTTATGGATTTGAGTTTGGATCCAAGCAAACATGTTATTGCAAATGAACATATTCCAATGTTCTAGGATCACATTTTGATAGATTTTCTTCACCTGAAGGAACATTTCTTTCAGTATTGAGAGATGTAGATTTGTCCGTTTAGTGTATCAGTCGAGAAATAGGTTGTTTGTTTAAGTCATGGAGACAGTGCAATAGGAGATGTACATGACATCATTTTATGAACTATTTTCTCAACAAAAAGTTATTTCTTATTGTTTTTTTAAAGTTAATTGAGAATTATGTTTTCCTAATTAGTTATTAGAACTTGATAAGTTTCCACTGCGTAGAAGCACCTATAAATTTTAATAACATAAATATTAAGGAAGAATCTATTGTTAATAATGGAAATTTTAGTCTAGATGATTGTGAAATTATGGGTTCTTTCTAAAATAGACATGTGTAATATCAAGATAAGCAAGGTGTCTACAAAACATAAAGTTGTGTAATATGTTCCAATCAATTTACTTAGTTTACTTAAAACTTTAATGATGGAATACTTTAAAAAAAAAATATTATCAGAAATATTTACTTTTAATGTGCTTATTGTTCTATAGGGCATCATGAGACACACAGGATAAATGGAAATGGAGGAATAATCCATTCGGACCTGGAATTTGGATCCAGTTTGGTTGTTCACCCATCCACCCTTGAAAGCTCCTTGATATTTTAGAAATCAAATATTTTTATGTATGTTCATCGAAAACGGTAACCAATGTTCTATTTTATATATCACACACGCTTTTCGATTATCTATATGGCCATAAAACAGTGTAAAAAAAATATGTCATATATGACACTTTTTTTTTTGTTGCATATTTAGATAACAATGTGGGAAATTTTATATTGGTATTAATTTATAGTTTGGGACTAATTTTTTTAATCGTAAATTATCCACCAAGACAAAGAAGGTTCCTAGAGGTGGAAATGAGTACAATGCTTTTAAACAGAATTTAAAATCAACATATCAATCATGGTCATATGGATTATATTACTTGAAGGTTTTTATAAGCAAATTCCTTATCTTAATATGGTAAATTCCTACACTAACACAAGATGATTGTGACGCCAATCCAAGAAATGATTATGTTGGAGTTGGTAGTTCAAAATTATAGCTAAAACCTTTAAATAAAGATTGGAAAATCTAAATGGGTCCTTGTGATGTTAGTAGCATTGCGATTGTAGATTATTCAAAAGAAAAACATGTTTGTAGTGAAGAAGGGAACTATGTAATTACAAAAATCTATAATTGTGTTGATGAGAATGACACATACTATTTTTTTGTATGGTAATATGTGTATTTCCTATTGAAAATTAGAATGCATACATATACAAACTTATTAAGCTTGGCATACCACTGATGGTGATAAACCCAAGCCCAAAAACTACCAAAAATAAATATGAACTAAACTGTTTTTGTTGTTATAAAATCCATCTCCTACATGATGCCAAAAAAATAAAAATGTACTATATATGCTAAGACAAAATGACATGGTAGACATATTGTAAAATGAAATGTGAACAAGGAAAAGGACTACAGAACCAACATGCCTGAGATGCCATGCTATTGAACTGTTTTAGATCCCTCTTCTCTAGAAGGGACTTGTATTTGCCTCACTATCTGATATCCTACTTCCAGAACCAAAGTAACCTTGTGTTTGAGCTAATAAATATTGAATTTCAGCTTGGCTACCCTACTGTGAACCTCAAAGATAAGATTTTTCATGTTTGGTCACTAGTTGAATTCCCTCCGACCTTTTTGTTTGATGCTTGTCCACTGCCTGCATATTTAGGGAGTGAGTGGGAAGGTGATTTCCCTTATTTTATGTTCCAACCCCTAAATGAGGTGCCTCCACATAGGTAACCATATCATGAATGTTGGTGTCAAAAATACCCATTATATATGCATAATCCTCATCCCAAACATCAGGAAACCCCCACTACTGAGCGTCATTCTTGTCATATGGCTGCTCAATTTCATTCGCAGTCTATTGAAATGAACCCTTAGTATGGGACTTGCGGCTTTCAAGATAGATTGTAATGTACCAAACATATATTATTTTACATTAATTAACCCTTCCAAAAATTTAAACAAATACAGTGAAAACATAGGGTTTAAACTAGTCACTTCCAACTAAGATCAAGAGGGAATTTCTAAAGACTCTATAATATGGGAGGTATGTGCTAGCTCAAATTTACTTTACATAATGTGTTGAGACCATTTATGTTTTGAAATCCGTTTCCACTAAAGTCTACTCCAAGGCTCCTGGGTACACCAACATATGTAAACTAGATCTTCCACTTGGCACTTCATGAGGGCTAAGGGTGAGTGGTTTTGACTTGGAAAGTATTGAAATAATCCATGATACTATCACATATCAATTATGGTTCAAATCCAAATGTTTAGGTATTATTTAGCTCAATTGGGAGTTCAAGCAAGACAAACTAGCATTCAAGAGTGCGCACAAGGGTGATTTCCAACTAGAATTTAGGAAAGACTAAGGGTCACAAAACTATATATATTTGGAATTGTAATATGTTTGTAAGGAACTTAGATAATAAAATCAATTAATAGAACTCAATTTCATTGAGTAGAAGACAATTAACCAATGCAATACTAATAACTAGTTAAAATTTATGAAAATCTAGAGAGGGTGTAGAAAACTCATAAGAAAACCAAATCTATGCATTATTTAAGTTCATAACTGATATAATAGGTTAATTAAGACATATATTACATCAATAAAATTCCAATATTCCTTACAATATAGTCTCAAAACATTACATAATTTGGCACATCAGGATTCCATGTAAAACAACAACTAATTCTTGGATTCAAATTGACTTGAACCCAATATCTTCTTCATAATTAAAACTAGAACCACAATAATATCAAAACTTGTGAAAAAACTTGAAGGACATGCAATTAAATCAATGATTATGGTTGAATACCATCCTCCATAATCTCTAGTTGAAGAATCAACTAGTAGAATAAGCAACAGGGACACATCTCCCAGCTATGACTAGGGGAACATCTCCCAAGTCAAATTGAAGGCTTAGAGCTCTCCAAAACAAAACACAAATGACCAAAATATGTGAAATGGATTTGAAGATATCTTCTTATATACATTATTTGGTTCTTTTTCCCTCCAAAGTAGGAGTTGTCTCTTGGAATTCAAATTCTAGGCATGTAGATGTTTCCTTGGCAAGTTGTTTTTGCCTTAGAGTCATTATTCTTCATGAATTCACCCTCACTGGATAAAATTATCGTTTTTTATCTTTCTAAAATCCTTCTGATTGCTTTCTACTTTTACTATTCCTTTTTTAGTGCAAAAATTATGAAGCCTTTGACCATTTATGCTTTGTGCTGATTTTCCTACTTTTCTTTGCTTTTCTTGTCTTTTTGACAGTTTCTTGATTTTCATTGATTCACTTGTTTTGTGCTAATTTCTTTAGGTTTCCTTCTTTGGTTTAGCAACTCTAGAGGCCCACCTTATCCTTTATGTGCCCTCCTAGCCTCATAAACATTTAAAACTCACCCATAATTAATTATTTAAGTAAAAAAATACAAACTATAAGCTACATACATCCACATAATTTATATGCCAAAAATTAATCCCAAGCTATTTAATTATGAATTTATGCCTAAACCGATAGGGATTGGATAGGTTAGGGAATGATTATGGAACCTATAAAATGGGGACATTACATAGACTTCACTTTCATTAAATGACTAGGTGACTCCTCCATCCTAGGTTGTATCTCCGCCATGTAGAACATCCTTACCACGCCAAGTGCAAATGTTTCACAGAGCCTATCCATCGGAATGTGTTTCTCCCCTTTCAACCGGTGGGACCAGATCTCTTGACACAATAGTCTCACCAAGCAGGTTAATTATTGCATGTTGAGATTTCACCTTAGTATTCATCTGGTAAACTTACATGCAAAGCAAGACTACCTTCAAACTGTAGCTCACCAGAAGGATGATCTTCATTTCCTCATCCTCTTTTTCCTCATTGAGTGTACCAAGATATTATACACACCCTTCCCCTTTCCCTGAAGTAGGGAATTCTATAAAATCGATTATGCACACTCAAGTTAGGGGGCATAATTCTCATTCTATACTTCAAAACAGAACCAAACAAGATGGCATTTTAGGGAAAAACCATGCTTATAAATATCATGTTCATACATCATCATGATTGTAATGATACCTTCAACCATCGTATGCATGTCAGGTACAATAATGAATCAACTGGACATGTTATAACTCTGTGTGACCCTTTCATGTACTACGAACATAATGATCCTTCCTCCTCACATTAGCAGTGTAGGCTAGATCCATAATGATTAGGGTGAGGCAGGTGCTGGAAATTACACCTACGCGACTGCCTAGACCTTTGTGCAGATAGGTGGCAGGGTGGGCTCTCCCATTTCACTCTGTCATCCACCTACACTATAACACCATCCGAGGGGAGAATGACACATACTTGTTATATCAATTTGTCCTTTTTAGGTACACCTAAATGGTGTAATTGTGAGTTCTTCTGTAAAAAATATGAAATTAGTTTGTTGAGTAATCTAATACAACTTCTTTTATCTTGATAGTATTTTATATTTTTGGCATTGTTATCTAGTTGTGTTTGATTTTTTTAAGGACCTTTTACTAATGAGTTACCAATTTTACAAGTTACGAATAGTATTTTGCTAAATGGGATTGGAAATTCAAAAAAGCTAAAAAATGTGGTTTCTAAAGAGAAAATCATATTAAAAAAATGTCAGTATCAGAACTAAAATGTGAAAAATCATATTATGAAAATGCCAATCTCAAATTTTAAAATTGAAAAACCCAATTTGGAAAGTGCCAAAATCATCTTTCAAAATCGTGAAAAATAGATTCCAAAGGTGTCAATATTGGGTTCAAAAAGTGCAAAATCTAGTTTCGAAAGTGTCAGTTTCAAATCCAAAAGTGCAGTTTTGGAACCCAAAATTCGCACTTTTGGAAACCTTTTTTTTCACTTTAGAATGGTTGTTTTGGACTTTAGAAAGGTTGTTTTTCACATATTTTTAAAGGGGCTTGGACTGGAATAAGTCTATATTTAATGAAATAGACGTTTTTAGCTACTAATATAAATAAAATGAGAGGAAAGAGGCATCCTTGTCTAAGAACCCTTAAGGCATTGCAAAACCTTGAAGGATAACCATTTATGAGCATTGGATAAGAGACATATGGTAATCATCCTAGAGTCCAACTAACAATCTACAAATTCATCATTATCTAAAGTATAAGCCCGCGGTACAATTGGTTCAATTTGTCATAAGATTTAACCAAATCGTTTTTCATCACATTTTCTATGGATTTATGAACTTTTATAATATGAATTCCTTCTTATGTTTTTTTTCGATGGAATACACATCACAAGAGACCCTCTTAGCACTTCCTTGGGTAAACCATTCGGTTGTTGTTTTGGTAACCTAACTCGAAGGGGACATCTGAGTGAGGCCCTCAACAATCACATAGATAACTAACTCTTGGACTTGACCCAGTTACCTCCTACTTAGAGATAACAAAGTCACTCAACCCCTAATGCTAACCCATTGGGATTATTCCTTCTTATGTTATTCCAATAACATTTTTTTATTATTATTAAAGAGGGATCCAAACTTTTTATATCAAGTGGCATTAGACATAATACGTTTATGTTTGTTAGCTATAATTTTTGAAATAATATTATAGATAAAATTTCATAAATAAATTGTCCTAAAATATTTAAAGGATGATGGATCTTGTTTCTTAGTATAGGGGCAATGCATGTGGAATTTAAATATTCTAATAACTTCCTATAAAGTGTAGTTTCTTTAATTATTCTCCACATATCTCCTTCCATAAAATAATAAAATCCAAGAAATTTTCATTGTCCATTTGTTTGACCCAGGATTTTTTCCTTTTTGGAACTTGCTTATATTACTTTCAATTCTTCCTTTGCAACTTGTGTTTCCAAACCTTTATTCACATCTTCATTTATCAATCTTGGAAAGAACTTTAGGATTCCCATTATTTCTTTAGTATTTGCATTTTTAGAATATTTAAAACATTAGAGGAAATTTCAACTCAAAATGGGCCTTTTAACTTTTATTCAAATTCCATGTCATCATGTGTTAGCCAATTAAATTGCTTTAAATTTGAAATACTGTATAAGTCTTAAAAAAAAANTAAAAAAAACTACTTTTTTTGTTTGTATTTTTGACATATCTCCCTGTGTTTTTACTCAAATTTCGATCGGGAGAGCTCGTTGGATGCAGAATTAAATTCAGCATCCAACGAGTACCCACTCGGCATACTTTTGACGGACCCCTCTACCCCAAAAACAAGAAATACCTGAAAAAACGGAATGATGATGTCATCATTCCAATTTTTCAGGTATTTCTTGTTTTTGGGGTAGCGGGATCCATCAAAAGTATGCCGAGTGGGCACTCGTTGGATGCGGAATTTAATTCCACATCCAACGAGCTCTCCCGATCGAAATTTGAGTAAAAACACAAGGAGATATGTCAAAAATACAAACAAAAAGTGGTTTTTTTCTTTTCTTCCTCCAAAATTAATAAATATTATTTTATTATTTTAACTATTATTTTATTAATTGATTTTAGGAGGCCCATCTTCAGTTGAAATTTCCTCTAATGAGGTTTTTAAAATATTGTTTCCCTTCCTCAACAATTTCCTTAAAGGATTGGACCTGGGGACACTGCCCCTATAAATTTCTAAAAAAGTAATTATATTCTTTTTGTAGTTTGCATACTTGTGAATAAAATTGTATATTTCCTTAAAGGATTAGACCATGGGGCCACTGCCCCTATAAATTTCTAAAAAAGTATTTATATTATTTTTGTAGTTTGTATACTTGTGAAGAAAATTGTATTATTGTCACCTTCAACCAACTAAATATCACTTCTCTTTGGCCTCCATTCTATCTCCTCCTTATCAATTAACTCCTTATTTTAACCTTGTAGCTCCTTGACATATTGGAATTATTTTTTAGAGAAAACCCTTTCCTTATTATGATCAAATGTAACTTTGATTCCTTCATCCACTTCCCTTAGGTATTTTTGGGCTTTTATTACTGATTTTCCCCCACTTGCACACTACCCTTGTTAATCTCTTTAAGTTATCTACACAATTTTCATAGCAGTTGTAATACCCCCACTTTTGACTTGGAATGTATTAGCTCAAATTATGTAAATGATGCAATTATGCTATTATGGAGTCCTCAAGGCCAAATCCATACTATTGAATCACTAGGAATGCATAATGTAAATATCTTTATATGGACTATGTGATTAGCTTGTTATGCTAACACGAATGCTATGTAAATATTATGTCGAAAAAATAATAAAATGGTCCAAGATGGTTGTGTAAATAGCAGTAGAGGGATTATGATTTCACAATATGGGAAGAGAAAAGGTGGGCGGGTTGGAGGTTAAATCCTCCATTTCTAAGTGTCAACCTTAAAACTCATCCATTTGTTTCCATATTCCTTAAATGAGTTAATTACTCCTTTTTAAATATTGGATCCAACCATTGAGTGCATGTGTGAGGTTGGTGGGGAAGTATTCTCATGTAGTTATGAAACCATGAGATGAATATACTAATGTGACTATTGTAAGAGTCCTCTCTTTTATGTCAGAAGTTATGTTAGTTATCATTTTCCCCATCCTCTCATATTATTTGGATTCTATCATCCATTTTTACGAAGCATATTTTTACAACATATTTTACACAACAACATAGTTCTTTTTTTTATGTTCATCACCATTTCCATTACCATTACCAGACTGGGAAATAACTAAAATTTTTAAATTGGGAAGGACAAATGAAAATTTAATAGAAAATATATTGCGTTAGGTGAGCATAGAGGTTGGGTATGATAGGAACCTTGCCCCATTGAGCTTTGTTGCTCCTAAATGCTTGAGAAGCCATGAATAAATGCTCTAGGAGGTACTCCAAGAGAATACATCATATTGGGCTCTTATTGCACACATGAGTAAGCACTATAAGGGTTGGATTTCCTATGTGAATCAAGCCTTCAATGGTGCAATCAACTTGTCAGTTCCCTTTTACTCACGGTTCATACACAAGGTGAAAGGTAAAACCCATTCCTGCATACCTTAACATCATTCTTAATTGTTGATTATGTTTGATAATGTGACCAATCACAAATCTTCCAAATGATTTCTCTTATTAAACTCTTATGATCCTCTTCTCCTTGCTTCTACTATGCACTTGAGCTATTACTAAAACTCAACATAAATGTTAGAAAAAATAATGGTTTATTACCAGAATCATTGAGGCATTACCGAATCCGCAACCAAATAATAAATTCAGAGTGATGCTCTTCCTTTATAATGAATAATTTGATTGCAATTTGCAAGATTATATGTGCATTTTATCTACCAAAGAACAACAATCCAAATCCTTGTTCATTAAATTTATTCCAAGAACCCTTTCTCCTTCAATAGACCTCGTGTTTGTTTCTTCCCATATAGGTGACAATCACAATGGTATTCCATTCAATTCTCTATAACTTAACGCACTTGGTTTCAGTCATAGTCACAACACGCCCATAAAACAATAATACTATGTCATGACCTTAATAAAAACGTAACCTTCATTGAATACAAAACATTAATTAGGTATGTGAAGCTTTTCTACCTTCTTTTAATGCTTGGATTAAATTAGAGGGTTTTGACTAATGTCCTTGTTGGATTGACTTCAAGATTCAAGGTAGAGGCAAAGGTTGAAGTCTAGAACAGAGGGGTTTAAGGGCGATACTAATCAATATGATCTTAATATAGGAAACAATTTTGATTATATGCAAATGTTTGCTATGGCATGATGTTTTTTGGATCCTATAGGCCATTTAAAGCTATTTGTTTGTGTATTTTGGATGAACTTCTTCACTGTTATAGCTGTGATGATAGGTCTACTTAAACCTCCAATAACCAAAAGAAAGATGACAACTCTACTGAAAAGATCTATTCCCAAATTTTGATCAATATATATTTAATAACAAATGGAAAAATAAACAAATCATTTTAAAAGATCCAACCTATGAAGGAGAATAATTCATGTTTAAATTTAAGGTTTCCTCTCAACTAATCATGAGTAACAAACCAAACCATCTTAACTAGTCAAACATATGGGGAATTAAAAGGAGGAAGGATGGTTTACAGAAGGAAAAAGAGGAAGGAGGAGGGGTTTGTTGAAGTTTGAGGTTGGTTGGAAGAAAAGAACATGGATAGCATCATATCACCATCCCATTGCAACCAAAAAAAACATTAATGTTTCCCCAAAAAATAATGATCAACCATATCTAAATATATAAAAGTAAAAAAGTGAAGTAGGGAATTTGTAAGTTTATGCCTTGCCTTCAACCAGTGTTTCAACCATGCTCATCACTATTAGATGGAAAAACAATCACCGTTTTCATCATGACTACATTTTGAAACACGTCATCACATGAATATTTACCAATCATCATTCACTGAGCATTTAGTTGTTTCCTTCATGTCAAATCCTTTAGTTTGATCCACCTTTACCCCAATTTTGTTATATATTACCCTCTAAGATTTAAAAAAGCTATATTTCCAGAGTGGAACAAATATTTTGGGAGGTATTTGTGTTTTTGGAGGTGGTTCAATCCTCAATATATGAGAATCATTAACATTGGTGGTAATTAGCAATCTATATTAAACCTCAAATTTGTATGGATTTTTGCAGGAGAAAAAGAAGAGCTAGTAAGTGTTGTGGTTAAGGTGTGGGAATTCTATGAATTGGAGATTCCATGAGGGACTTGGGAATTTGAAGTTGGTCCAATCCATGATATATGAGAATTAGTGGTGTCTATAGTAATCAATGATGTTTCTGTAGTGAATCAAATATTCCGCGATAGATTTGGGTTTTCGAAGGTGGCCCAATTCACAATCTGTGAAAATCAATGTCATCTACGGTAATTAGCTATATTTTTGGAGTGGACCGGAGCTTCTGTGATGGGTTTTCGAAGGCGGTTCAATCCATTATTTGTGAGAATCAATGGTGTCTATGGTAATTAGTGATCTATGTGTTCCAAATTTGTATGTATTTTTGTAGGAGAAGAAGGATAAAATGCAATCCCAGTGTTGTGGAGGTCGAGGCTATTGTGGAGAGAGATAAAGAGGAAGATCCTTTTGGATCTCTAATTCAAGTGTGTAGTACTGGGAACTCAATGTGGTGAGGAAGGAAAGGACAAGGTTGTTGATTTTTTAGCACAAATATATGATATTGTGGTGAGTTGTCAAGTACTCACCCATCCCCTTTTCTCTAATTGTTGTTAAATCCATCCTCATTATAATTTTGCATTAGAAAATTGTTGTAGCCACACTAGTAATCATAAGGAACTGTCCCAGTATGATTTTCAGAAATTGTTCAAAAAAATTAAAACTTGTCTATAAAAAATGCATTTATATTTTTCGCATATGCTTCCTAGTTTCTACTTGTATATATCCTATAAAATACACCTAGTACGAACCATTCTTTGCAAAACATAAAACATTAAATTAGTGAAAAAAAAAGATATTGTTAGCTTCCTTTTTCTCCAATGGAGAGGGATGAAATTCTTGAGTAGTTCCAACCATTTACTAAAGAAACACACTTTTACCTAACGGATATATTACACAAGTTGATCTTAACTAACTCCTAAGTGTCTAAATATCCTAACATATCCACATCAACAACCATTTGATAAACATAATATTCCTCTTTTTTTTCCAAAATCATTGAACCCACAAAATTCCTAACATCAGAAACAAACTGAGAACTCCTTGACAAGTTTAAAACCATTTGATGCAACAATATGCACCAATTTTCCTATTTTTATATAACTGGGTCTCCATTATAATGTAATGAATCCCTTTGCACATGGCACCTCATCAAATTCATATTAGTGATGAATTATATTTTTAATATTCTTGATTTTTTTAAAACCATCTTTTGGACTTTTTGGTTGCCTGAGAAACCCTAAATTCCCCTGACACCTAACTCTCTTTTTCCTTTAGAGATGGATTTGGAGGGGGTTTCTCCCCCTCCTTCCCCTCTTAATGAGAAGGCCTTTTATGCATTTGTGCATATTTATGGGAAGAGTGAAAGAGTAAAACCAAGTCCTAGAAGACATGCTAAAAATGTATGTAATGGAAAAAACAGGTAAGTGGGAAGACTACCTACACTTATTAAAATCTGCTTACACTAATAAGTTTCAAGTATCAGTAGGTATGAGTCCTTTTGAAATTCTGTATGGACGCAAATGTAACACTCCAATTTCTTGGTGCATTCTAGTCGATAGTCTAATGTTAGGACCTTATTTATTAAAGGATATGGAACTAACCATGAAACATGTGCAACCAAACTTGAAGGCTACCCATGAAAGGCAGAAAAGTTATGTTGTCCGAAAAAGAACTCCTAGGGAGTTCTAGGTGGGTGAACATGTGTACATAAAGGTAAATCACAAGAAAATCTCTTTGATATTGGGAAAGTATTCAAAGTTGGAACCTAGGTATTGCGGTCTATTTGAAATTTTGGCTAAGGTGGGGTCGGGTGCATACCAGTTAGCCCTACCACCCATTATTAAAGTCCATAATGTTTTCCATGTTTGTATTTTACAAAAACATATATTCATGATGCTACTCATGTGATCAATTGAAATGTTATCCAGGTGGAACCTAAAGTAGAGTTCTAGGTCTGAATGGAGTGTATTCTCAACAAGAGAGAAATTTTACTCTGGAACCGTACAATCGAACAAGTCAAGGTGCAATGGAAGCACCTTAGTCCAGAAGAATATACCCGGGAATCGGGAAGTGTTATGCAGGAGGCATATCCAATCCTATTACAATATGTAGAAATGGAAGAATAAAGTAGAAATTTAGTAACACCAAGGACGGTGTTATCCTCTAAGGGGAGGTGTATGTAATGCACCTAAAATTAATAATTTATTATTAATTTTAGCTGGGAGATTTTATTTATTATTTTAAATATTTTTGATAGAAAGTAAAAAATAAAACAAATGTAACGAATTATTCTTTTATTAATAAAAGATACTAAAGGGGACGGAAGTGGAATATCTATTGAAGAGTGTTTTCTAACCCACGAGAGGAAAGTACAAGTGACTGAAGATACTGAGTGAGAACTCAAGGAGCAGGAGGTATATTCCCTAAAATCATGTCACATCTCCTGGTTGAATGCTAAAGAGAAGGATGGTCATAAATGACCAAGTCTTAGGAAAAATACTATATAATAGTAAGTCCAATGGAAAGAAGGAGGCTAACATTCGACGGGGATTGAATTTGATAATGCAAGAGATGGAGAATTAAGTGGATTTTTCCTCTTGTGGTTCAACGAACAAGCTCAAGGGTTCTGGAACATGTAACTTGGCTGATCTGGGAGTTGCTTGGGAGGAACGGCTATTCCATGTCTGTTTTCCCAACAGTGGTACCAGGTTCTTACTGTATGTTCTATTATAGTAGGATGTTTATTGTAGATCTAGATTTGCAACTATATTCATATGTAGGAATGTTTTTATTAAATCTTATTGCACAGTTATTAACATGTATCGATTTAGATCTTGTTTATATATCAAACTTGAATCTATTTATGCTCTTTGTTTATATCTACGAATGAATAATTATGATTAGTGAGGCTTGTTATATCGGGAATCCATACCCGAGTTAAGGATTTCTAAATGATTTTATATGCTCTAGAATCAAATTCTTTCCTTAAATGATTATATATCGATGAATTATATATGTTCTTTCTAATGCTGTAGACCTAGTTAAATTTTTATTACAGTAGTTAAAATTAATATGTTTAAATACTAAACAATTTACAGTTAGATTGAAATCAAGGAAATTTAATTAAATAAACTAGGATTAAATGATTTATAAACTATTAAGACAGATATACAAATATCTATGATTTATAATCTAGCTAACTACTAATCCAAGAATTGTAATTATCTATAGTCGTAGATACATTTACATATAGAATAGATATTATTCAACTATTTAAAAACAATCACTTATAGAATAGATATACCTAACATATCTAACAATATACTTTATAGATCTGATGCTAACAGTCATTTAACCATACTTAAAAGCATCTGAAATAATCCACATTACAATTGTAAACAAATCGTAGAAGCATATATTCCATTTCCAAAGACTAATAGTAAGCCCATCTACGATGGCAGCCAAGCATTAATGAAATATAGTAAGCAGATCAATAACAAATGCAAAACTCCTGGATGTGGGTGATAATTCAAGCGATAGCTGTGCCTCCCTCTAGCCATCACAAAGAACACGTGTCGATCACCTTGAGCCCATCATTTACACCATAGCGACAACTCGCCCCTCCAAAACATTCAAAGCTCTTTGAGCGTGGGAGAAACTTTGTCTGTCACTAGAGCTCATGCGACTTGGGCTGGCGAAGGTATGTCCTCCTAGAGGCTTTCATGGCTCTGCATCGAAAGTTAATGCTTACAGGTACATCGAATGATAGGCGTTTAGTTCTGAAAGACATTGTGATTTATGGCTTGGCTAGGAGCATTGTTGGGCTTGTTGCGCATCGGGAGGTTCTTTGTGTATCTGTGTTTGTGTTCTATCGGTATTTTGTAGAAAAGAACGCTTCCCATCAAGTTGGTTTTAGGCTCAAGTTGGTCGCCATGTCCCGGCAGAGAGGAAATCCAAGGAGAGCTAGCTCCGGGAGAGGCAAAGCCTAGCGTGGATGTAGTTATTAGACCCTGGAGGATTACGAACCTCACATCTCTCTGCGTGTCTGTGTTTTAGTAGAAGCTTGGGAGACTCGAGTCCTCAACCAGAAGCTCTCGACTGGTGAGGATGGTAGCCAAATCAATCATTATTGGTTGATGAAGAACATGCTCTGCAACCTTGCTGAGGACATGCTCAACAATTGGCCTGAGGCTCAGGTTGCAGTGCATACCATGGAATCTAAAATCACTGAGATAGAAGCTCAGCTTACGGCCATGGATAACTCCTTTGCTTGGAAAGGTGCGACTGCCATCTCTGGTCTGAGCGGTATGAAGGCTGGGGGTCATGCATAGGGTGGTGGTTCCAGTGGTAGTGAATCTGGAGGCCGGGATCTTACCAGTCTTGGGGGTAGTGGCAGTGCAATCGGTTTCTCAACCGAGGCTCCTCACGTCAATCCCTTTCCTGTCCCCTCAATGGTAAAGCCTCTCTTCAAGCAATTGAAGGAAATTTCGGCCCAACAGTCCGAGCAGTAGTAGCATTCGCTTTCTCTGGCCCTGAATGCCACCACCAACTCGCCTACTCTGTGGCAGGAAGAAATATGGGCTTGCCCCATCACTGAAGAAACTCCTCTAGTTTAATGGACGTGTTGCCTAGGTTTTTTGGTCAAGACATTAGTGGTTTTGGTCTTTTTTAAATTATGAACCCTATAACTATGTTTGTTTTCATGTCTGCTACCGAAATCTTTGTCTACGCTCAAGTATATGAGCAAGTCGGCTTTATGTTGGATTAATGTAACTATGTCTTAGTGAGTGGGCCACAGGCCCGTACTTATAGCCATGGACATCTTATACATTGATTCTGTTAGAGGGCCAATTTTTTAGAGGCTCAGGAGGGGGCTTCACCTCCTTAAACCTTGGGTGGCCAAGTCAAATTGTCTATTGTTTGCCTCTGTATTATAATAGATCTGTGAAGCTTACAAAAAAAATAACAAATGCAAAACAAATTACATGCATGTATGATATCTTCTAACCATGATTTCAATAACAAACCACCCCATAGAAATCGTAAGACCCCATGGGTCATATTTCGTTTAAACAATAACAAGTTAAAGGTTATGGCTGTAAGCCCATTTTAATGGCTACCATCGTTTACACAAAAGATAAGCACAAGAAAATTATACAATAGCTAACTGGTGCTATATAGAAAAGCTAAATCCTCATATGGGTTAGTATTATTATTATTATTATTGCTACACACTTCCATTATAAACAGAACCAAAATATCTTTAAGCATCATACTTATCAAAACATTTTCATGCTCGTAATACCATCAAGGGATGGTAGCCATTGATTAAATCAAAGGCATATACAAGTATAATCACATAGTAATTTGCAACAGAGACCCTAAGGGTCATTTCATTTCTTTATACAGTAAAAATTATCAAAACAAATGTACGCATATAGGGTGTGGCTGTAATACCATCTATGATGGCTTTGACCTTTGTTTTAAACTCTAAATAAAATTCAATTATAGAGTAAGCGAAGTGGTGGTAAGACCATCTGCAGTGGCACCCAAAGTACTCAAGTACTAAAACAAACCCTAATGCACTTAAAAATGATGTTAAGAAGAGAGGTTGTAAATCCCTGTGTAAAAATAGAGTTTAAACCCCATGGGTTTTGAAGAAACACACAACACTTATCTTATACAGAGTTGGTGTGTTTTCCCTCCTCTTGGCTCCTTACGCTCAGGATTTTAATACCTGCAATAAACCATAACATTTTCAGCGATGATGGTTGAATTTATTTTAATTACAAAAATAAAAGCCAAAGTAAGGGTTTGGGAATTGTTACCTGGGCGATCTAAGACATAGGTCTAGGAGGAGGTGACCATATATCCTTCATCACTAGTGATCCCAACCTGAAACAAAGGCATCAGTGGCAGTAAAAAAAACTTATTAAACCTTGTAATCAAGATTGAACATAAAGATAAACACCAATACTTTTACCTTCTGTAAGTTGTAGAGAGGCCAGGGGTTGGGTCCTTTAGGAAGACCCTTATTCCTCCTCTTCCTGCACAAATAAACATTGCAGGGTAAGTTACATTTAAGTCATTGAAAATAAACTTCAAGTTAAAACACTTGCAATGTTAAAACAAGTTTACCCAGTGAAGGGAAACGACAAACTAGAATTGATGGCGGAGCAAATAAACGAGTTGCAGACAACCATGGAAGCCATGAACACACACAAGAATACCTTGAAAAGCAACTAGTTACATTTCTGTTAAGCACCATAGCAACGGTTACAAAACAAAACCCAACAAATCGACATTAACATAGAAAATATCGACTCTCTTTCTCCCACAGACCCACAAACAAATAATGCGGGGTTTGAATAGAAAAAACAACACATTATACTCTTGCAAAACCCTAAATGCATAACCATACAAGTGGATAACCGAGATAAGATATCGAGGCCATCATGGAATGTTGGATCTGCTGTCAACTTGCATCCATGACACACTTTTAAGGCTTGAGTCAACTCAGGTACGACACATTAAAACACTTGGCCAGATCTAATGATGGCCCTTTCAATCATTTGCATTGAACCATTAACATAACCGTAACCATAACATATAACCTTGCAAAATTTCAAACCAATGACATATTATATTAACATTTCAAACCATGGTTTAAACCATGTCAAATCCATATGTTCAAGCACACACCCTTTGCGCCTTAGTACCAAGGTCCTTTACAATTTTACACTTTGCGCTTAGGACTATGGTAAGTCTTATGTCCACATAAACCCATACTACATTGCAAGGTGGTATCAAGATTATGGTTTAGTCTCCCAACCCTTGGGCTAGTAAGGCCCTAGTAACTATAACAAAAACCAAATCAAGAAACTGTAAAATATCACCTTTGGGCATGGTTGTACGTGGCTGTTAGACTCTTCCATTACCACATTCGAAAAAACCTTACATAGGCATTGAAACTCTATAAGTAACTTACATGAGCACAATTAATTAACTCATAAGTAATACTGCTTGTTAAGAGTTGTATGAATATTCCTAGTTAAATGCATGTACAAATTTTTTTTTCACTTATGATTTTTTAGGCGTGTGACAGAATAGTATCAAAGCATGGTTATAGCACTAGGCCTGAACTGGATCAACACTAAAACTGTTAAAGAAACCAGATAACTAATTTTACTTTATTTTATGGTTTAATTCTCTTACAAAACAAAAGGAGAAGGATAACTTTATTTTTGCAGGAAAAACATGGCAGAAGTAGGGAGATCTACAGAAGAAGACTCTCACCCAAGAAATCCTATAAATAATGAAGAGGGTAATTTAAGGGATGGGGATATATGGTTAAACCCGAATGAAATTCAAGATAATAAATATGAACTTCAAAGAACTGTTAAAGAACTAAGATCAGAGCTAAAAAGAGTTAATGAGGATAATGAACGAATCCTGAAAGCTCAAGAGGAACTGAATAATATTTTGCTAGCTAAAATACATCATGATGAAAAAGAGAAAGATAAGGAACTATAACATAACATACCAAAAGCTACCCCTTACAAATGTAAGGGAAGGAAACTGGAATTTTCCAGTCATAAGGATGAAACTTCTAGTGAAGAATTATTCAAACATCACATAGAAAACCACAAGATTCCAGTGAAAGTAGTGATGATAATACAAAGAAAAAGAAGTACAAACCATATGAAGAAATATATGGGGATTTTTAAAATATTAAACCACCAATGTTTAATGGTGAAATTTAAAAAGGAGAAGAAGCAGAAGCCTAGTTTTCAGGGATGAAGAAATATTTCCAAATATACAATTACTATGACGAACTGAAAGCTAAATTGGCCATATAGAATCTAACTGGAAAAGAGAATATATGGTGGCATGATATAAAGAAAGTAAAGGGAATAAAGGAAATATATGTAACTTGGAAAACCTTTAAAAAACATTTTAAAATAAAATACCTGTCAGAACAGTATTACGAAGAGAAGGCTAAGGAATTTTATGAGTTAATATTAGGAGCTATGACTATGAAAGAGATCTGTAGTAAATTTATGAGTCTGCTTCGTTATGTACCTTATATAATTGATGAAAAACCAAAGGCACAGTGTTTTATCAATTGTTTTCCTATCATGTTTAAAGAGAAGATTAAGTATGACAATCCAAAGATGTTGGAGGAAGCAATGAGAAAGGAAAATTTGTGTTACGACCATAATAAAAATAAAGAGAAAGTGTACCACTTTGGAAGACTAAAAGATGAGATAAATTTGATCCAAGAAAGATAAATAATAAACTCCACATAAATAAATGGTATCATGGCAGTAACTATAAAAAATTTAAACCACATAATTCTACAGTAAAGGAAAGAGAACCTCCTAGTACTTTTAATAAGAACACTGCACAGAGGTAACCCTTAAAATTTCGGGAATATGGCGAGCCACATTATTTTAAATAATTCCCAATAAGAAACAAAAACTTTAATGTTCACTCCATTTAGGAAGTTGTTATAGTTTGAGACATGGCAAGGAGCATGCCTAGGATCAGCGTTGCATTGGAGAATCAGCAAGCAAACCATCAAGATTCGATGGTCGAGATCGAAGGTATGATAAAAAATCAACCTATTTCCATCTTGATTGATCGAGGTGCAAGTTTGATTTATATATCACCTAAAATATTTGAATTATGTAAATTAGTACCAAAAAAATTTGGTAAGTCAGGGTTGGTACATTTAGCCACAGGTACTAAACATAAAGTCACTAGTTATGTTAAAGACTGTGAATTATTAATGAATGATTTCATTACTCATGTTTATCTCAATATTTTACCTATAGGTTCCTATGATATGTTCAAAGGAATGGTTTGGCTAGAAAAACATAGAGTAATACTAAATTGTTTTGACAAAACCTTTACATGCATATATGATACCGGAAACACTATAAAAGTAAAAGGAATTCCTAGGAAAGTTATAATTAGAGAGATCTTTGCTCTACAAATGAAAAGATCATTATGTAAAGGATGTAAAGTATTTGTTGTTTATGTAATGGATGATAAAGATAATGAAAAACAAACTTAAAAAAGAAGACATTCCTATCTTAAAGGAATTTGAAGACATATTTCCAGAAGAAGTCTCTGACTACCTCCAAAAAGAGACATAGACTTCACAATCGATCTGATACCTAGAGCGGTACTAACATCAAAATATCCTTATAGAATGAACATAATAGAGCTTATGGAACTCAAATCATAATTACAAGAATTGATTGACAAAAATTATAATCTACCTAGTGTTTCCCATTGGGGAGCATCGGTTTCATTTGTAAAGAAGAAAGACGGATGCTTAAGGTGCATAGACTATCGACAACTAAATAAAATGACTATTAAAAATCGATACCCACTACCCCGTATAGATTATCTATTCAATCAATTCCATACTGAAACAATCTTCTCTAAAATAGACTTAAGGTCAGGATACCATCAGGTGCGAATCAAAGATGAAGACATCCTTAAAACTGCTTTTAGTACCCATTATGGTCACTACGATTTTTTCGTAATGCCTTTTGTGTTGGAAAATGCACCTGCAACATTAATATGCTTAATGAATAGTATTATAAGTAAGTATATGGATAAATTTGTAGTTGTATTCATTGACGACATACCGATTTACTCGAAAAATGAACAAGAACATGAGGAACATTTAAAGATAATTCTACAAGTGCTAAGAGAACAACAATTGTATGCTAAGTTCAGTAAATGAGACTTCTTTAAAGAAAAGATTCAATATCTAGGGCACTTAGTTTCAAAGGATGAAATCTCTGTCGACCTTGAAACAATTAAGGCTATCACCGAATGTCTAGTTCCTAAAAATGTAACTGACATAAGATCATTCATGGGTATTACCAGTGATTATCGAAAGTTCATCGAAGGATTTTCTAGCATAGCCTACCCCATAACTTCATTGCAAAAGAAAGGTAAAAATTTTGAGTGGACTGAAAAGTGTATGGAAAGCTTTAATAAATTAAAACATATGTTAATACCACCCCTAGCATAAAAATTGCTGATACTTTTAAGGATTTCATCATATGTACCGACGCTTGTAAAGAAGGATTAGGCAGGGTATTAATACAAGAAAATTAAGTTGTGGCTTATGAATCTAGAAAATTAAAGGAACATGAAAAGAATTAAGCTATGCACGGCTTAGAACTTGTTGCAATGATTCACACATTAAATATGTGGCAACATTACCTCATTGGAAGGAAATTTCTACTAATATCAGATAACATAAGTTTAAAATATTTATTTGATGAGAAAAATTTAAATTCTAGACATGCAAGATGGTTGTCTTTCTTAAGTGAATATGAATTTGAAATAAAACACATAAAGGGAAAAGAAAACAAAGTTGCAGACACTTTGAGTCGTCACACAAATTTACTATTTGCAAGCAACAGTTATGAATCAGATGTAGAAAATCAGATATTAAGTGCAGAAAATTTTGATAAGGAATACCAAATTTTAAAAGAAAAGACTGCTGAAAATGAAAAGAATAAAATAAAAACATATTTTAGCCTAAATATAAGAGGATTACTGCTGCATAAATACAGGATGTACATGCCGAATAAAGCATAACAAAAATTAACAGTCATGAATGAGTTACATAAACGACCTTATTTAGGACATCATGGATACCAGAAGATGATCACCATGATCAGCAAGGAATTATTTTGTCCTAACATGAAGAAAGAGGTAGCAGATTATTTAGCTCGTTGCATCGAATGTCAGCAAGTTGAGACATAACACCAACACCTAGTGGGGTTATTACAACCGCTACCCATTTTGGAATGGAAGTGGGAAATAATTATCATGGATTTTATAACATTCCTACCTAAAAGTTTCAGGAAGCATGATTCAATCATGGTCGTAGTCGATAAGTTAAGTAAATCAACTCATTTTATTCCTGTAAAATCTACCTACAAGGTTGTTAACATTGCAGATATTTTTTTGAAAGATATTTTCAGGTCACATGGTGTACCAAAGGTAATAGTCTTAGATAGAGATGCAAGATTTACACGAAATTTATGGAAAGCTTTGTTTAAAGGGTTAGGTACACAGTTGAACTTCAGTATTGCTTATTGTCTGCGAAAAGATGGGAAGAATGAAAGGGTAAACCAGTTCCTAGAAGACATGCTAAGAATGTATGTAATGGAAAAATTAGGTAAGTGGGAAGACTACCTACATTTAGTAGAATTTGCTTGCAATAATAATTTTCAAGTATCATAAGGTATGAGTCCTTTTGAAATTTTGTATGGACGCAAATGTAACACTCCAATTATTGGAGAATTCCAGTTGATAGGTTGATCTTAGGACCTGATTTGTTAAAGGATATGGAGCTAAACTTGAAACAGATGCAACAAAGCTTGAAGGCATCCTAAGACAGACAAAAAAGTTATGTTGACCTAGAAAGAACTCCTAGAGAGTTCCAGGTGGGTGAACATGTGTACATAAAGGTAAATCCCAAGAAAATCTCTTCGATATTGGGAAGTATTCAAAGTTGGCACCCAGGTATTGCGGGCAATTTAAAATTTTGGCTAAGGTGGGGCCGGTTGCATACCGGTTAGCCCCACCACCCACTGTTAAAGAGCATAATTTTTTTTCAAGTTTCTATTTTAAAAATATATATTCATGATGCTACTCATGTGATTGATTGGGATGTTATCCAGGTGGAACCCAAAGGAGAGTTCTAGGTGGGACTGGAGCATATTCTCAATAGGAGAGAACTTTTACTCTGGAATCGTACCATCAGACAAGTCAAGGTGCAATGGAATCACCTTAGTCCTAAAGAATCCACTTGGGAATTGGAAAGTGTCATGCGGGAGGCATATCCAATCCTATTCCAAGATGTAGAAATGGAAGAATAAAGCTGAAATTTAGTAACACCGAGGACAGTGTTATCCTCTAAGGGGAGGTGTATGTAATGCACCTAAAATTAATAATTTATTATTAATTTCTGTTGAGATATTTTATTTATTATTTTAAATATTTTTTACAGAAAGTAAAAAATAAAACAAATGTAATGAATTATTCTTTTATTAATAAAAGATACTAAAGGGGACATAAGTGGAATAACTGTTGAAGAGTGTTTGCTAACCCACAAGAGGAAAATCTAAGTGGTTGAGGCTACTGAGTAAGAACTCAAGGTCCAGGAGGAATCTTCCCCAAAATCAAGTCACATCTCCTACTTGAGTGGTAAAGAGTAGGAGGCTCATAAAGAGGAAAAATACTATATAATAGTATGTATGATTAGCAAGTAGGAGGCTAGCATCGGACGAGGATTGAATATGATAATGCAAGAGATGGCACATTAAGTGGATTTTTTCTCTTGTGGTTCAACGAACATGATTGGGGGTTCTGGAGAAAGTAACTTGGTTGCTCTAGGAGTTGGTTGGGAGGAACAACTATTCCATTTCTTTTTTCCAGTAGTGGTGTTAGGTTCTTACTCTATTTTCTATTACAATAGGATGATTATTGTAGATCTAGATTTGCATCTATATTCATAAGTAGGAATGTTTTGATTAAATATTATTGCACATTTATCTAACATGTATCGATTTAGATCTTGTTTGTATATCAATCCCGAATCTGTTTATGTTATTTGTTTATATCTACAAGTGATTAATTTTGATTAGTAAGGCTTCTTAGATTGGGAATCCATACCCAAGTTAAGGATTTCTAAATGATTTTATATGTTGTAGAATCGAATTATTTCCTTAAATGATTATATATTGATGAATAATATATGTTCTTTCTTATGTCGTATACCGAGTTAAATTTCAATTACATTAGTTAAAGTTAATATGTTTAAATAATAAATGATTTACAGCCGGATCGAAATCAAGGAAATTTAATTAAATAAACTAGGATTAAATGATTTATAAACTATCAAGTCAGATATACAAATATTTACGATTTATAATCTAGCTAACTACTAATCCCAGAATCGCAATTATTTACTGTCGTAGAGATATTTACATATAGTATAGATATTATTTGACTATCAACAAACAGTCACTTATAGAATAGATATACCTAACATATCTCACAATATCCTTTATGGATATAATGCTAACAATCATTTAACTAGACTTAAAAGCATACGAAGTAATCCGCATTACAATTGTAAACAAATCATAGAAGCAAATATTCCATTTCCAAAGACCGGTAGTAAGCCCATCTACGGTGACATCCAAGCATTAATGAAATACAGTACGCAGATCAATAAAAAATCCAAAACAAATTACATGCATGTGTGATATCTTCTAACCACAATTTCAATAGTAAACCACTCCATAGAAATTGCAAGATCCTTTCGGTTGTATTTCTTTTAAACAATAAAAAGTTAAAGGTTATGGTCGTAAGCCCATTTCAATGGATACCATCATTTACACAAAATATAAGTACACACAATTATACAATAGCTAACTGGTGTTGTATAGAAACGTTAAACCCTCATATGAGTTAGTATTATTATTATTATTTTTACTACAGACTTCCATTATAAATAGAACTGGAATATCTTTAAGCATCATACTTATCAAAACATTTTCATGGTTGTAAGACCATCGAGGGATGGCAACCATTAATTAAATCAAAGGAGTATACAAGTATAACCACATAGTAATTCGCAACATAGACCCTAAGGTTCGTTCCATTTCTTTATACAGTAAAAATTATCAAAACAAATGTATGTGCATACAAGGTGTGGCTGTAAGACCATTTATGATGGCTTCTACCTTTGTTTTAAACTCTAAATAAACTTCAATTATAGAGTAAGCGAAGTAGTGGTAAGACCATCCACGATGGAACTGACAGTACTCACACAAGTACTAAAACAAACCCTAATGTACATAAAAATGATGCGAAGAGAGAGGCTGTAAATCCCTCTATAAAAACAGAGTTTAAACCCCAGGGGTTTCAAACAAACACACAATACTTATCTTGTACAAAGCTGGAGTGTTTTCCCTCCTCTCGACTCCTTACGCTCATGATTTAATACCTGCAGTAAACCATAACATTTTCAGTGACGGTGGTTGAAGTTATTTTAATTACAGAAAGAAAAACCAAAGTTAGGGTTTGGGAATTGCTACCTGGGATTTCTAAGACACAGCCCTGGGAGGAGGTGACCCTGCCGCCTTCATCGCCAGTGATCCCAACCTGCAACAAAGGCATTAGTGGCAGTCAAAACAGCTTATTATACCCTGTAAACAAGATTGAACGTAAATATAAATGGTAATACTTTTACCTTGTGCGAGTTGCAAAGAGGCCAGGGGTCGGCTCCTCCAGGAAGACCCTTATTCCTCCTCTGCCTGCAAAAACAAACATTGCAGGGTAATTTACAATTAAGCCATTAAAAGGAAACTTCAAGTTAAAACACTTGCATCATTAAAACAAGTTTACCTGGTGAACGACAACGACGAACTGGAATCGATGGTGGAGCAAAGCAACAAGTTGCAGACGACCATGGAATCCATGAACAAGCGCAAGAATACCTTGGCAAGAAACCAGTTACATTTCCATCAAGCACCAAAGCAGTGATTACACCAGAAAACCCAATAAATCACCATTAACAAAGAAGAGCTCGACTCTCTTTCTCCCATATACCAGCAAACCAAGAATGCAGGGTTCAGACAACAAAAACAACACATTATACTCTTGCAAAACCCTAATTGCAGAACCATACAAGTGGACGACCGAGATAAGATCTCGAGGCCAACGTGGAAGCATGGTTGTGTTGTTAACTCGTAGCCATGACACGCTTTTAAGGCTTGAGTCAACTCAGGTACGACACATTAAAACCCTCTACCAGATCTAATGATGGCCCTTTCAATCATTTGCATCAAACCATTAACATAACCGTAAACCATAACATATAACCTTGCAAACTTTCAAACTAACGACATATTATATTAACATTGCAAACCATGGTTTAAACCATGTCAAATCCATATGTTCAAGCTTTACACCCTTCGTGCCATAGGACCAAGGTCCTTTACAATTTTACACTTTGCGCTTAGGACTATGGTAAGTCTCGTGGCCACATAAACCCATATTGCATTGCAAGAGGGATCAAGACTATGGTATAGTCTCCCAAACCTTGGGCTAGTAAGGCCCTAGTAACTATAACAAAAATCAAAGCAAGAAATTGTAAAACATTACCTTTGGGTGTGGCTATATGCGACAGTAAGACTCTGCCATTATTGCAACTGGCGAAATGATATAAATAACTTAGCTAAGCATAATTAATTAACTCATAAGTAATACTGCTTGTTAAAAGTTGTAAAAACATTGCTAATTAAATGTATGTACAATTTTTATTTTTTTAATGATTTTTGAGATGTGTAACAACACACTATCCAACTGTTTCAAAAAATGCTAAATATAAAAAACCAAAATAAATTTATATAACAATTATTTAAACCACTCTAAACTTAAAAAAAATAAAACTAAATTAAAACTTTTCACTTTTCATATTGTTTATCTCCCTCTAAACATAAAAAAAAAATAAAACTAAATTAAAACTTTTCACTTTTTATATTGGATTGTGTTTATCTCCCTCTATAGAGATGGGAGCCTAGCTCGATCAAAGAAAAAGAAAACCTTAAGTATAATAAGATAATCCACAATAGGTGGGAATAAATTAAAATAATTCAAAATAATTTTTATTAATATATATATATATTTAATATATATAATAATTGTTTAGATACATATATATTTTAAAAGAATTTTTTTTATAAGTATACAATAATTAATTTAAATTATAAAAAGACAAATTTTAAATTTTAAAATATGTACTATTTAAATTTATATTTTATTTAATTAAATAAATAATCAAATAAACAATGTGATGCAAGACAATTTTTATTAACAATAATTTTGACACATTATTTAAAAAATACATTAATGATGTCTCAAATAACTAAATATAAAGAATAAAAATAGGTTTACATAACAATTATTTAAACCACTCTCAACTTTTAAAAAACTAAACTAAAGTTTTAGAGTTTGTATATTGAATTGGGTTGTGTCTATCTCCTCATATAGATATTAGAAAATATCTCTACCGAACAAAAAAAGAGCCCTAAGTATTTCTACTGTATAATTGTAGTGAGACCTTAGTGAAAAAGCAAAGAAGGAGAGTGCTTGGCATCCAAAGTTTTAGAGTTTGTATATTGAATTGGGTTGTGTCTATCTCCTCATATAGATATTATAAAATATCTCTACTGAACCAAAAAAGAGCCCTAAGTATTTGTCCTGTATAATTGTAGTGAGACCTTAGTGAAAAGGCAAAGAAGGTGTCCTTAAATAGAGTGCTTGGCATCCAAAGTTTTAGAGTTTGTATATTGAATTGGATTGTGTCTATCTCCTTATATAGATATTAGAAAATATCTCTACCGAACAAAAAAAGAGCCATAAGTATTTGTCCTGTATAATTGTAGTGAGACCTTAGTGAAAAAGCAAAGAAGGTGTCCTCAAATAGAGTGCTTGGCAGCCACCTACAAGATGAAGCTTCACTCTACTCACATTCATGGGCTTAACTTTAAACAACAAATAGAGTGCCAAATACGTAGTAAAAAAAATGGTTTTTCTTTATAAAGAAAATCAAACAGTCAGTTAAAAGCATTAAGAATGTTAACATCTAATTAATCTTTTCTTACCATTGATATATATATATATATATATATATTTCAACCTTATCTATGTAAAAAAAATCTCAACCTTATCTCTGTAAAAATTCTCAACCTTATCTTTATAAAAAATGTTAACATTAATTCTCTTCAATTATTTTAATAAAACTCAAATTATTAGTTTTTATGCACATCCTCTTACACTTCATAAATTTATTAAAAAAATTATACATACACATAATACAAAGTTTGTTTACATACAATAACAATTTTTATTTTGTTTACATACAATAACAAAATTTTGATCAGAGAAATTTGAGAGGCAGAAAACACTTGAATTCCCTGTAACTTGAGACTGAAGTTACTACCTTTCCTGCTCAATTGAATTTTCTGGCGACTCTGATAGTTCGATTGATCAGTGGATGCTTCCACGACCAAAGTCAGACGCCTTAAATAAATTAAGTGAATTGGATGACAAGTCAGTCGAATGGCTCATGGCTCATGGGGGCACATCATCATCAGCCATAGTCATGCCATGGGGGATGTGGGAGGCCAACTGAATGGGAGGTAACGGGAACTAGATGACCCCCGTAGACACGTAGACTGAAGGTAGAGGAATATGCAATTGGGATAAGCTCAATGGTTGAGGACTATGTTAGCTAAGTTTATATGTGCTTGAACATGTGCCCCATGAATAGTAAAGAGATAAAGGATTTTGTTATTAATAAGTTCCACAAGTGAACTTGGGATAAAGAGATAGGGAGAAAGTACTATATTGAAGAGCTTAACCCTACCTACAATCAACATCAAAAGGCATACATAGGGGCCAATATACCTTGGAAAGCCAAAATACTTATTGCTCAATTAAAAACTAATTCCCATCAACTCCGTTGTGAGACCCGGCGTTCGAAAAGGCCAAACGAAGCTTGGGAAGAAAGAGTGTGTATTTTCTGCACCGTTGGTAAAGTGGAGACAGAAAAACATTTCATTTTAGAGTGTAAAGCCTTCAAGGGTAGTAGGGACATGTATGCAAATGTCTTGGCAGATAAATCTTGGGATAATTAATTCAATGAGGAGACCGTGGAAAAATTGAAGACCCGCATCATCAAGTTGAAAAAAAATGATTAAATAGCAAAAAACAACATGCAAGGTGGTATGTCCCATAAGCTATTTTTAACCTCACAAACGTTAAAATATTTTCTCCTTCCTTTTTCTTTTATATCATTATTCTTATGCATTGAAGATTGTAGGTTCTTGACACTTGATGCCATAGCATCGTTGGAGTTATAGTATGTGAGCACGGTTAAGTGGAGTATTGTTTTATTAAAGTCTTCACATATATGTTCTTTTGTCTATGCGGTCCAAATCTCGTGGGAGAAGTCTACATGAAACTCGAGTGTATATAAGCATTTGGAGACACCACAGTTTTCTAATGGAGAGCGGGAGCATGCTTGAATAATTGTCAACGTCCTAGTTCTTAAAACCGGTGTAGTCCAAGTCATGGGAGTACTTAAGGTTCTATGAGTTCTTGCAGCATATCATAAGAAGGAGAACATATGATACCATTGAGAGGTACGATGAATGCAAAATCACTCTGGTGGAAAATTTAAGTGATAGTCTTTTACAAAATACTGATATAAGGATCATTACGGTGATTTTGCAAATAATTTATAAAGGGGTTATAAGGTTTGATTTTGCATATATATATATATATATTGGTGAGATATATGATATATGTGCACTTTTCACCATATGGTTGCCTATCAGGTTGGAGATATAAGATAATTTTTGCAAGTTTGATAATGAGTTTTTGGGATCACACTTATATTGACATATAAGGAGTTGTGTAGCCTTTCCAAAGCATTCATTCAATAATCAGCATTTATTATGCTTAGAATAGTTATTTTTCTTATCTTTGAATTGAATTGTATTGGGTGCACTTTTGGTAGAAGTTGATACCTTCCCGCTATTGAATTTGAGATTGTTGAGTCTATTTGTAAAATGGTGGAGTCGTAAGAAGCCCTTTTGTATTTTAGTGAGTTTTTCAATTTATCAATAGTGAAAATGAATGGTTTGGTAAAGTTATTGAACACCCTACTTCTCTCCTCTGTTGACAACACTGTCATTGTCGACAAGACCATTCTCACTCACATTCAGAATTGCGTGCAAAAGTCACTAGAAATTCTTGAGTTTGTACAACTTGAGTCACAACTTCAATGAGAAGAAACACATTCTGAACTTGTTCATGTTCAGAACAATCCTCTCTATGATCTCGTTCAGCAGCCTGCACAAAATGATGCCACGTCATAAGCACATAAGAAAATCGATGGCCTGATGTCAAAAGAAAAAAGAAAATGAAGATGAAGTTATACATACAAAGGTTCTCCTTGTTCTTTACAAGCCCATCATTTGACCATGGGAAAAGATCAACCACAACAAGCACACAATCTATCTTGGATATGATGAGGAAGTGACAGTTCACATTCTTGATTTATCTAACCCTATTCAGTTTCAAAGTGTTGGATTTCTCAACGAGAGTTCGTCTTCATCTACTTCAATTTACAATTTGACATGCCAACACTTTGATCAAGTTGGCCACATGAAAGATCAATGTTTTTATCTTCAACCTTGCAAGCATTGTTGAAAGCACACCCATTCCTCAGGAAAATGCTTCATTCTGAAGAACCTTACAAGAGAGAAGATTCACTATTGGTGTATCACTTCTTGGAAATGGTCATCAATTGCCAAGAATATTTATAAGTTATGCCCAAGATTTCATACACGAGTATCGACACATGTTGTAGTTGAGACATTATCTTCTCCTCTGACAGCGGGTAATGATAAACATTCATAAACAAGTGAGCAAGAACAAGTGATCTTGTATCAAATCTAGAGCCTTGATCTCGACAAACTCAGAGTTGTAGCCAGAGCCGTGACTATTCATTTAGTAGAATATTGCACCAAATTCTACTAACCTTCATTATGTTCCAAGAACCTCTAAGCCTTCGATCCAAGTTCCATATTTTTTGGTCAACTTAAAACTAATCATTTAGTAGAAGACATACAACTTCTGCTAGCCTTTCAAAATGTTCTAAGAACCTCTGAGCCTTCAAGCCAAGTTCTAGAGTTTGTTGGTAGCCTTAAACCACCTTCAAGGTTCATGATTTTATAATTGTTGAAATATTCGGGGAAGGAGTAGAACACATACAAGGGATCTAGAAAGGGCCTCAAATACCTCAAAGGATTAAAAAACTCTAGGTTGCACTTGTCGACGGAACATGTGCGGTTGGGGTCATACTCAACTGTAAAACAGTTGCGATCAGGCCAGAAAATCAACAGAAATACTTAGGTCGCACAAAACAAGGGTTTCTACATGATAGGTCGCACAAAAATGGTTCACAGTAGCAACCAAGATCACTCTAAAATTATGGACAAGTGTGATCTGGAGTTTTGGTCCATGTGGCCCTTATTGGGGCATAAGGTTTGACCTAGGTCGCGTTTATTGGGAAAAAGGTGCGACTTGGGTCACAAATTTTTTTCGGATAAGTGCGACCAGGGTTGAAAATTTTTGTTGGATAGGTGTGATCCGTCCGTAACTAAGGGTTTTTTAAGGAAAAACTGTCGGCTTGGGCCATGGGACAAGCACTGTGACAAGACTGGTTCGGATCTTTCATAGGGGGGTCAGATCTATGATGGGTGAAGGTACCCAAACCATAATTATACATCATAATCCCGCCATTATTCCCTCCATTTTGACCTTCACAATTAAATTCCACCAAAATTGGTCCAAAACATTATTATTCTGTCCCCCATAAATATAGGGAAGTTGAGCATTTATTGCAACATAACCCCACTCTCTCCAAAAAGGACCAAAAAAACCTAAAATGATAATGGTTAAAAAACCATGGAAAAATACCATGCACAATAAAATACCATGGGTCAGTACCATGGGCAACAAAATCATTGGATCATCCTATAAATACATTGTGAAGCTCTCCTCACAAGCACTTTTTACTTTTTCCCAACTTTTCGTCACACTTTTGATTCCATACTTCCCACACCTTTCACCACACTATCCCACGTTGCATGTCGAGTTCTCTATGTGTAACCCTTAATCCCTTTTCTGGTGACAACCCCTTGTTGGAGATAAACATAGACCGGGATCGTGGGAACCTACAGACCATTTCCTCAAACAATTGCAGTGTCCAAGTTTAAAGGTATTTTTGTTATTTATGGCATTAGTTAGATAAAAATATAACTTTATTGTTATTTCTTGTTGTAAGTCGAGGTTGAAAAATACCTTGCACCATGAAATATACCCTTAGATCCGGATGATATAAGGTAGGTGCTTTTGTACGTAGTAGGGGAGAAATCCCCAATACACTCTGTAAGTCATCTACCAAGACAGTTTGACATCTCTTTTTTGAATGTAGATTTACTTTAGCAATTTGTAATTTGGTAGTATCCAGTATTGGTGAGACTTAGGTACTGCCTCAAAGTTGGAGAGCTATGGTTTTAAACTTGGTTCACTTTTTTCAATGCTCCCTTTAGGACAATTTTTTTAAAGGTGAACACCTCCACTCTTTTCCCACATATATCCGTTGGAAGGTTTGGATCTCTTGAAATCAAGCTATCTTCAAAGAAGAACTTTCTTCACCTCTTTGTGTAGCTCAATCTGCCAAATCTCTGATCTTTGAACTTGTCTCTTAACAAGGCCTTTCAACCATAGACTTTTTCAATCTCTCTGAAACATATATTACCTAGTCCTCTAGAATTAAGACTCAATTAAAGGAAAACCCGATCCATTCCCATAGGTGAAATCAAATTGGAAAATTAGAGACTCCATAAAATTTTCAGGATTAGAGTCATGAGCAGCCTTGTCATTTTCTCTTCTTTGATGGCGCTTCAAATAGAAATCTAGGGGCGATAGGAGTGGGATGGGTTATTCTCTACATTTAAGAAAATAAAACGATATTCATTCGGGGGCTTGTCCAGGCAATGAACAATCCGACTGGGAAATGGGAATTTTGGCAAGGACTTTCCATTCTTTTGGAAAAAGAGTCTAAGTCTGTCATTATTATTAGGGACTCCCAAACAATCATTGCTACTATTCACTCTTTGCAAAAAAATTGAAGTGTCTTAAGAGGGATCTCATAGGGAATAGTTTTACGATAAGTCTCAGGTTTCATTCCTTCACTTCCTTTCATATCCTTAGGGAGCTAAATAGAGAAGCAGATCGACAATCAAAACAAGGTGTATCACTTGAATTTGGTTTAATAAATTTATTAAGGGGGGCCCAAATTTTGTTTTCCACCATGAAATGCACAACCCATAATATATGGATCCATGAATAGCATATGATTAATTGGTATAAATAATCCATGAGGATTTAGTGTCGACACAACAATTCATTAGTCGGACTCCACTCCAATGTAGTGGTTCGAGATTTGATTCATGCAGATAGCATCAACCTCAATTGTGATTTGCAGAATTGAGTGATTTTAATGGCATGTCACCTCCCCATATTCCATCATATCATTTGCGTGGGAATTGCATGCACAAATACATATGAAGATGATACAAAATATTTTTCTAGATCACCCCTAAATGACTTGTAATAGTTCTTTCATTTTTTTCTTAAGGAAGTTTTGGCTTTCTTTGAAGACTTCTTGGAGGTGGTGGCTTGTCATTTTGGAGCATCGAAAAAGGAGACACAGTAGCAGGTGTGCCCCCTCGTGGCAACATCAGTAATCCCTTGTCCAACAACACTCAAGGTCCACTGAACAATACACATGTTCTCCTTCCAGCTTGGTCAAATTCAACTCTCTCTAGTTCTTTTTTTAACTAGTACTATATGTTTAGTAAGTGTTGTATACTATTTACGCAGTTTTGTAGGATATATAGTTGTAAGTGGCAATTTTGTTGAAACAATGTCCTTGAATGGCAACAATTAGCATGTAAGGATAATTTTTTGAAAAATAATTTCCGATTTGACCAATTGCATCAAACTATTTTGTTGTTGAGCATGCTCACATCCTTTTTTATAACATAAAGTAACCTTTATTGTTAGAAACAAAATATTTTGTATTTTGAGACTTTATTTTAAAGCATAATACACACATTGTTCTGTTATGATGATTATTTTGATATGTTATTACCATATTGTCTAGTTTACTTTTTGGTTTCATTACAAGAATTTTTATCCTTTTAGTGATGGTTTAGGCTTGTGGTGGTCATGGAAAAATTGTTTTTAAAAGGATTTCGAGGTGGTTTTCAAAATATCATCCTTAAATTTATTTTTAGCGGTGATTGTCTAAACATCGTCTTTAATAGTCGCTAGTAGAAAAACATAAATATATGAGTAAAAAAATTACTAAAAATTGCATATAAATGACTAATTTTGGTCACGTGACTATTAGTACTTTAGTGCTAGTCACTTATAATGCAATTAAATTTATGACAAAAAATAGTCATTTATTAGTTGTTCTAATTCATCAACTTGGTAGTATATTTAGTAGTTTCTTAGTCATTGATTGTTGTTATCTGGCCATTTATTTAGTAGTTGTAGTTATTCGTTGTTTTTATCTGGTCATTTATTTAGTAGTGTAGTCATTCATTATTGTAAACAAGTAGTATATTTAGTCATTTAATCATTAATTTTCGTCAACTAATAATATATTCAGTGGTTTTTTTAGTCATTGATTGTTGTTACCTAGTCATTTATTTAGTAGTTGTAGTCATTGATTGTCATCAACGAGTAGTATATTTAGTCATTTTAATCATTAATTGTTGTCAACTAGTAGTATATATAGTCATTTCTTTCATTGATTTATGTAGATAGGGCACAAAGGCTATTCAATACTCTAAATTACATAAAGTGGGTTACTCAATGCCTTTAAGTGTGTGAAGAGCCAAATTCAATTTTTTGTTGGTGAGGGCTTTCAATGCATGATAGGTAGATGAGATCTTGTTGTTTTGACAGATGCACAAATTTCGAAGGAAAATCTGTGCTAGGATTGCACAAGCACAGAATTTTCCACTCGTGTTGTAGCATGAGTGAACGAGGATTTATCCGCAAGACTTCTTCTTTTGACTATTCTTTGGAATTTTTGGACTCATACTACTTTCTAGATCTGATGAGAATGTCTTTGTTGACCCGCATGCTATATGGTGATGACGCCTTACTGCAAGATTAGCTAAAATGTCACACGTGTGCAAAATTTAAGCGTTAACAAATGACGCCTAATGTGTGAGGTTCAAAAAGACTATAGGGCCAACAGTTTTTCGAACCCATGGTATTAGGTTAACCGTAGTATTTTCCCATGGTATTTCGCCTATAAAAGAAAGCATTGTAACACGACTGTGTATGGTATTATTTTGTATTGTAAACAATCTCTATGATTGAGTAGGAGAGACTGTGAGAGCGTGAAGAGGAAGTGAATGGTTTTGCTGCAGGCTGTATCCCTTCATCTTTCTGGACTGTAATAAAAGGACTGGCAATTTTTTTGTGGACGTAGCCCATCGTTTGAGTGAACCACATTATATATGTGTCTCTCTGTAATGTGTTTAATGTGTTTTGCATCTTGTTTAATGATTTAACTGTATATCTGTTATTGCTCCGCAGTACTGTTTTCTAACATTATTTATGTATGCTCGTTTAAATCCTAAGAACTGGTATCAGAGCCATGGCTTGTAATATAGTTGTGATCGTTGTGTTGTACCTAGTTTTTTTAATTAATTGTAGGGTGCATGTTCGGTGGTACCCAACACCCTAGAAGTAGTTTTTGGTTCCCGTTTAGAATGTAATTTTCCCTGGTGTTAGAAGCATAAGGTATCCCTCTTATGGGCATAGAAAGGATGTTGCATCAGGTGGGGAATGTACCACTAGATAGGTACAGCTATGGCAGGTGTACTCGTATCCTAACGTGATGTATATCAGAGGGGTTGATTCTTCGATTGTGGGAGGAATGTGAGATGGGTTAATATCATTTGTGGGACCAAGATTGATTAACCATGTATGTGAAGAGAATTCCATAGAACTGGTGGTTACACCGAATGAGCACATATGTAATTAGGTAGATGGATTCCTCTTTATATGGATGTCAATGATGGGGTTGAATGCAGGTATAGAAAGAGCATGGACGAGAAGCCTAAGGTACAACGGTTTTTAAGCTGCTTACCCTTTCATATAAAAGATAGAATTGAGTATGACAATCCAAAAGCTTTAGAAGAAGCAATAAAAAAGGAGAATTTATGTTATGAACAGAATCACAAAAATGAAAGTATGACAAACTGGAATGCTAAAAGAACTAATAATTTTGAACATAAGAAGAAAGGTTTTGTACCTAACCGAAATTTTAAGAATAATAACACACGAAATTTTCCTAATAAAAAATTCCAAGGAAACAAAAGTAATTCACAGATAAATCCAAATGGTCAAAGAAGTAAAGAATCTGTTAATAATCACAGTAACTATACCAAAAAATTTGAACGAAAGGAACCAGTAAAGTGCTGGGAATGTAATGGTCCTCATTATGCATCAGTTTGCCCCAATCAGAAGACGAATGTTAGCAACATACATACGATACAGGAGGAGATGATTGTCGGTGATCTAGCAAGGACAATGCCCAGAATCAATGCAGCACTGGAGAACAGGTAGGCAGATTACCAAAATTCCATGGTGGAAGTGGAAGGTAAGTTGAATCAAATACCTATATCTATTTTAATTGATCCAGGGTCTAGTTTAAGCTATATTTCTCCTGATTTAGTAGAAAAATATAAGTTATCAGGAGAAAAGTTTGCAAAGTCTTGGTCAGTCCAGCTAGCTACTGGAGCAAAAAGGAAGGTGATCAGCTTTGTTAAGAATTGTATTGTAAAAATGAATCAGTTTGAAACCTCTGTTAAACTTAATGTATTACCTTTAGGTTCTTATGATATGTTAATTCGTATGAATTGGTTAGAACACCATAGGGTAATCCTGAGCTATTTCGATAAAACCTTTACTTGAGTAAATAACGATGGAGAAATAGTAAATGTAAAAGGAATCCCTAGGAAAATAGCTATAAGACAGATTTCTGCTTTGCAACTTAAGAGATATGTTCAGAAAGGCTATAAATCCTTTGTTGTAACAGTAATTAATGAAGCAAATACTAATAACAAAGAGAAATTAAAAATGGAAGATATTCTGATCCTGAGGGAGTATTCGAACGTATTTTCGGAAGAAATTCTAGGACTGCCTCCGAAGCAGGAGTTAGACTTTACTATTGAGCTAGTACCTGGTGCAGTGCCCAGCTCAAAATCCCCTTATCGGATGAATATACTGGAATTAAATGAACTAAATTTGCAGTTAAAAGAACTCAATGATAAGAATTATATTAGACCCAGTGTGTCTCCCTGGGGAGCACCTGTTATTTTTGTTAAGACGAAGGACGGAACTCTACGATTATGTATAGATTATCATCAACTAAATAAAATGACTATCAAAAACAGATATCCGTTACCCTGCATGGATGATATGTTTGATTAGCTACGTGGAGCAACGGTATTCTCAAAGATTGATTTACGATCTGGTTACCATCAAGTCCGAATCAAAGATGAAGACATATTTAAAACAACTTTTAGGACCAGGTATGGTCATTACGATTTTGTTGTTATGCCATTTGGGCTTACTAATGCCCCAGTTGTTTTTATATGTCTAATGAATAATGTAATGCATAAATACCTTGATAAGTTTGTGGTCGTATTTATTGACGACATCTTAATTTACTCAAAGTCTGAAGAAGAACATAAAGAACATTTAAAAATTGTCTTACAAGAGTTACAAGAACATCAAATTTATGCAAAATTTAGTAAATGTGATTTCTTTAAGGATAAAATACAGTATCTAGGTCATGTAGTGACTAAAGAAGGAATTTTCGTTGACCCCGAAAAGATAAAGGCAATCGAAGAATGGCCAGTCCCAAAAGACATAACTGACGTATGATCATTCATGGGGATTATTGGTTTATCGAAGATTTATTGAAGGGTTTTCAAGAATTGCAAATTCCATAACCTCTTACAAAAGAAAGGGAAGAAATTCGAGTGGAGTCAAAAGTGTGAAAATAGTTTTAAAAAGTTAAAAAAATTATTAACCACCGAACCAATCCTAAGAATTATTGACCCTAATAAAGATTTTATAGTATGTACTGATGTATGCAGTGACGGTTTAGGTGGAGTTTTAACTCAGGAAGGACACGTCATTACTTATGAGTCTAGGAAGCTGAAGATTCATGAGAAAAATTATGCGACCTGTGACTTAGAATTGGCTGATGTCATACATGCCTTAAAAATGTGGCGTCATCATTTAATTGGAAGAACGTTTATATTAATGACAGATAATAAAGGGTTAAAATATATGTTGGATCAACCTAACTTAAACGCTAGGCAAGATAGATGGCTAGCTTTCCTCAACGAATATGATTTTGAAATCCAACATATTAAAGGAAAGGAAAATAAGGTTGTTGATGCTTTAAGCAGAAATGCAAAACTGAATTTTACAGCAACAATCAACACCTATAAAACAGATTTAGAAGAACATCTAGAAGAAGGAATAGGACAAGATGAAAATTATCAAAAATTACAAGCAAAGGTAAGAGAAAATTTAATTGAAAGTTTAAGTACAGGATATAGTTTAAGCAAAAAAGGATTATTATTATATAAAGATAGACTATACGTACCTAATGTACCTAAGATTAAGTTGTTGATTTTAAACGAAATTCATAAAACTTCTTATTCAGGGCATCTTGGTTATCAGAAAACTATAACCATGCTAAGAAAGGATTATTTCTGGCCAAACATGAAAAATGAATTGGCATAATACATTGCTAAGTGCTTTGTCAGCAAGTAAAGATTGAACATCAGCATCCAGCTGGGTTACTTCAGCGATTACCTATTCCTAGCTGGAAGTGGGAGATAATCAACCTTGATTTTATCACAGAACTACCTAGAAATCAAAACTTGAATGACTCAATAATGGCAGTTGTTGATAAATTAAGCAAGGAAGCTCATTTTATACCTGTAAAAACTACTTATAAAGCTGCAAATATTGCTGATATTTTATTAAAAAAAAAATTTTGTTTACATGGAATATTGAAAGTAATAATTTTAGACAGAGACCCTAAGTTTACGGACAACTTTTGGAAGTCTTTGTTTAAAGGACTAAATACTACATTAAATTTCAATACCTCTTTCCATCCTCAGACAGATGGACAGACTGAAAGAGTAAATCGGGTATTGGAGGATATGCTCAAAATGTATGTAAAAGAACAACCAAGTAAATGGGAAGATTACTTACACCTGGTAGAATTTGCTTACAATAATCACTACCAAGCCTCAACAAGATATAGTCCTTTTGAAATTTTGTATGGTAGGAAGTGCAATACCCCCATCTCGTGGAGTAATCTAGTTGACAGGTTAGTATTAGGACCAGAATTATTAAAAGAAATGGAGTTAATTGTAAAACAGGTGCAAGGTAACTTGAAAGTTGCGCAAGATCGACAGAAAAGTCAAGCAGATATTAAACGAACTCAAAAGGAGTTCCAGGTAGGTGAACATGTCTTTATTAAAGTGAGACCTAAAAAGAGTTCTCTGAGGTTAAGTAGTTGTGCTAAGTTAGCACCCCGATATTGTGGACCTTTTGAAATATTGTCCAGAATAGGAAAGGTAGCATATCAGTTAGCTTTACCGCCAAACTTTAAAGGTTCATAATGTTTTTCATATTTATGTATTAAAAAAATATGTACATGATGCTACTCATGTTATTAATTGGAATGATGTGCAGGTGGAAACCGAAGGATATTTTCTAGTGGAACCGGATTGTATCATCGAACGGAGGGAGATCTCGCTTCGGAATCGCACCATTGGTCAGGTGAAGGTGCAAAGGAAGCACCTTAGTCTAGAAGAAGCCACCTGGAAATTGGAAATTCATATGCGGGGTGCATATCCAATTCTATTTCAGAGCAATTTTGAGGACGAAGAATAAATAACATCGAGGACGATGTTATAAATTAAGGGAGTGTGTATGTCACATGCCCCAATTTGCAAAACAATTTTATGTTTTTGAGGAACATTATGTTATATTTTATGTTAAAGTTTGTAATTAATGACCAAGTGGGGTCAAAGATAATTTAATGTATTGCAGAATATTTTATTATTAAACAAGTGAAATAGCTGCAAAGCAGCTAGTCCCTACCTTAAATTAATTTAGAAGAAATTAACCATTTTTTTTTAAATTTAAACAATAAAAATATATCAAAAATATAATCCAAAAATAATATTAAATAATAGAAGAAATTAGATTCAATTACTTCTCAATCTCCAAATGTCATTGTAAACCTAAATCCTTTATACCAAATACCAAAGAAACCAATTGAAATTAATTTCTAACTATGTATTTTAAAGAAATAAAAAGATTTTTACACAAGGTTTTAAATAAAATTTGAAAAATATAACTGAATTAAATAGGTGTAGTAACTAAGTAACATGCTTAGACACAAACACAAATGAAACACAACAATGAATACTATAAATTAATAACAATTTTATTAAAATGAAATTTAACCAGCATAGATCCAAATCCTAGGCTCTATCAAGCGCCGAGAGAGATCAAATCTCCAGAGATGCAAACCTCTTCTCATGTATGAGCCCTTACTTAAGATTTGGATCCAAGCTGGTTTTAACATATCTAGAAATAATATTAAAAAGAAGAATGTAGCACAATCCAAAAACGTTCTCAATACTATTCAGCAAACCACATAATAGCTGGAAAATTCCTTTCCAATGGTATGGAATTCAGTTTATAAGGTAATGGAGAATATTTTTTACTGACTATTTGAATTTTTTTCATTATATGAATTTGACTTACTCATGAATAAATGCAAAGTATACAATTTTATTTTTCTTTGATATAATAAATTTTAAGTTTTTAATAAATGTTATAAGTATCATTATCTACAAAGATGGTAAAAATCTATTTTACCAGAGGGTTATAAATAGATGAAAATTCTTTTAAATAACGACGAAACAGAACTTTTGGTCTAATTATATAAAACAACGTCTCTTCAATATTAAGCTAATAATATGATAAATCAAATTAAGAAACAGTCGAGGGAAGGAGCCAACTCTGTTCGTTGTCTTTTATAAGGATGAACACTCGAGCTATTCACCGAAAAATTAATGAACTTACAAGGAAGGACCCCGACGCTATTAAGTGGACGGAGCAAGACATTGTTCGGGTCTTGCTACCAATTCG
>LPNX010227574.1:310560-404949 GCA_001517045.1 Pseudotsuga menziesii | reverse complement strand
GTGAAAATCTGCTATTCATATTCTAGCGTAGATTCTCCTCTTCGGGTCTTCTGCTGCTGCCGCCGCAGGTGTTAGATGAATTTGCGGGAAGTGAACCCTGGTGAGTCCGGCCGCCGGATTCCGGCGAAATGAAGGCAGTAGTATCGGCGTGAGCGCAACTGCAGCTGAGCATAGTTTGAGCGTATAAATCTCCACACCTACACATAAGTTTTACCGGCGAAATTGATCTGAAAAACTTGATTCGACATAAATTCCTTCAATTTACAGGTCTAAGAGAAGAAAGTATATACCAGTTTGGATGCAACTTCCATTCCAGATTGTGCTCCATTTTGATATATATCTTCAAGATATATTGGTAGAACTCGCCAAAAGTCCTCAAGAAATCCATCACATTCTTTCAAATTCTTCCCCTTTAGTATGATGTCGTGCGCCAGATAAAGCAATGAGATTTTTCTATCTTCGTCTGCATTTTCAAATTGTCTACACCATGTCTCCACTATCACCTTTGCTTTATTTCGGTAGAAGGTGCACCAAAGTGAAACGGCTGAAGAATGTACCATATCATACATCACAATAACACCAAAACTGATGGATCTACATTTTAATCAATGTACATGATAACATGAAGGAAAACTGGGTGTTTCCTCAGTATTTCTCAAGAAAAGTTACTATCTTTCGGCTATCATTTACCTTAACTACTCTCTTGGAAAACAACCTCTACATGTTACCCATATACCTAAAAAATGCCCTTCACCTGAAAAAAATAACCTAAAAATGCCTCTACGCTTGGAAAAAAGGCTAATCTTGGTGAAATAAACAGAATAACAAGTACCTTCAATGCTATCTTTTGTGCTATTCAACTTCTGAAGCTTTCCAACTAAATGCTCATTCCATTTGTTGGCCATTGTATTCACCTGCGCAGATATGGCTTTTTTTCCGAGTAAAATAAAGATCAAACTCTATTTCAGCGATTGAGAATGAAAAAACTTTACCACGTTTGGGAGAAATACTTTCTTCAAAGGATCTATAAATAGATGTATAAGATAGAGTTTTTCTTTTCTATTTTTTTTATAGCCGACATAATATTCACTTTCACTATCACTTTCACTATTATTTTTTGCCGACATGTTAGTAACGTTACATCACCTGACAAGATCTCCCCCATAATATTCACGTTCACTATTATTTTTTGCCGACATGTTAGTAACGTTACATCACGTGACAAGATCTCTCCCATAATATTCACTTTCACTATTATTTTTTGCCGACATGTTAGTAACGTTACATCACGTGACAAAATCTCCCCCATAATATTCATTTTCGCTATTATTTTTTGCCGACATGTTAGTAACGTTACATCACGTTACATCACGTGACAAGATCTCCCCCATACTGGGCTGTAGAGCGCCTCTCGGCGCAATTATTAATATAATTTAAATAAATGAATTTCTTTGAAAATTCTATCCACTTGATAAAAGTGATAGATTGCTATTTAGAACCATCTAAAATCTTGCATTTATGTAATCCATGAAAACAACTCTACGTATTCTTAAAAACAATGACCCTCCCATCATGCATAAAGGTGATCATGGATTTCATGGTTGGAACTGAGAAGAATCATAACTTTTCCATGCTAATGGAAAAATATAAATGGATGAATGTGACGGTATGAGAGATAACTTTTCAATTGTGATTATGAAAAATGTCACAAGAGGTTACCATATTTTCATGTGTTTCTTTTGGTAAACTTATCAAATATTTTATGTATTAAATTATATAATGGGCTAAACAAGTATAGAAACATTTGATGATGATGATGATGATGATTTACTTTCATTGAGACCAACTTTATAGACCTTAAGAAGGATAATACATTGTTTACTTTAAAATCTTGGCAAGAAGCTTTCCAAGCTCACTATAGTTTTGGATAGACTGACCCAATGTTTCACTATAAAGTTTTTTCATGAGCTAGTTACTACCTAGAAATACTTTTGATATAACTATACATGTTACATATTCCCATAAAAGCCCCATCTTTTGGAGAGAGTCACCCAATAACAAACAAATAGAAGCTTTAAATTATTAAATAAAAAAACATGTTTCTAAGTGATGGTTTGAAAATAAATATTTAATATACCAAGAGCCATGCATCTTATACACTGTTTGTTTTTAAATACTAAGCGATATTTGCGAAGTTCAAACACGTAGTCTACAAGTGTTCGGATTGTATCATTTGTGATTGCAAAGGTGGATCAAACAAGTGTTCAGATTGTATCATATGGGATTGCAAAGGTGGATCGAGATAGTTTAGGTGACGACAATCCTTATTTACTGGACAGACTTTCCCTCGGGAGGGAATCCTGTCAAATGGGTACCGTTGGATCTTTCATCCAACGATGCTCATTTGACAGGTTTCCCTCGGAAAAGTCTGTCCAGTGTATAAGGCGCTACGTTCAGGTGACATGCTTGGATGTTATCCACTTCAAATTTGACTCATGTTTTGACTCATGTTTTGTTTTATTCAGCCAATTGGCAACCCATTTGATGACTTACAACCGTTTTTTATGACAACCCAGCACATTAGTGGATTGCATAAAAGAACCCGCGTGTCCAACACCATGGAATCAAATGTTTGAAGGATCCTCCATGCATCATTGTCCTAAAGTATGCAATGATCCCTCTGTATATCGTCCTAAATTGGGATAATCCCTTTGTAATCGGCAATCATTCATCTTAAAGACAGCCATAAGAAAGAAAATTGTTGTTGCCGAAGTCGGTTTCCAAGTTTGCACGGGTCGAATTGCTCATGGAATTTGTAGAGGATGATGCAAATCGTCATTGTTGAGGAAAAGGATAATAGGATCAGCAGAGTACATCAATACAAAGCTTCTATGTTTAGGATTTCGTTGTGCTCTAAGAGCAATAATCTAACATTTGGTTGTGAGACCGCGGGTAGAGGTAAAAAATAGAAAAGTTTAACATTGGGTTTAGCTCATCTAGCTCACGAAATTAGACAAGACAATCAACAGATGCTTCAGGAAACTAGGGTAATTCTTATCATTCATTTTTCCGTTTTACTCATTGTGATTTTGGAAGTGAGGTTGTTTGGACATGGGTTTCTAAATTTCGCTAATAGGTTAAGAACTCTCTGTGAAACTTTTTATTAGTGTATAATAATCTCAGGATTCAAAGTGTATTTAATTACCAGTCTATAATTTTCATATATGTTTTATTTATAATTTTTTTAAGCCATCAATACATGTCTGCTTTGAACAAGGACAAACCGATGTCACAGCTTCCATGAATGTACCGGCCTCCATGATCGTTTGGTCTTGCTGAGTATTGAAACTGGTTCTGGCTTACTTATTTGCTGAAATTCATAAGTTTAGAGTAGTTACAGTTATGACAATCACCAAATTGCACAAATCGCATGTAACATATTGGGATGGTCGTCTATTTCAATAAAACAAACTATAAAGGAAGAAATAATATAACATTTTAGCATGTCCAGCCTCCTTTCATATTGCAGAATTGATTTAAGCTTATTTATGGCCACATTTTCTGCTATGCTTACATAGCTCATGAAACTTCAAGAACTTACGTGGCTTGCCACTGAAAACCCAACCAAAACCTATATTTATTAACATACATCTTGCTCCATTGAAAGTAACCAATACCCCTACATCTCATTAATTTGGTTCATTCAAATTACACCTCCTTTCCTTCCAACAAGAAAACGACATTTAAGCCAAAGTTGGGGTTTGATGTCGCAGCAAGTGGCAAGGCTTGCACGCTTCTTTCAAATTGAATGCTAAAGTTTAAAGGGTTATTGTTTCAGCGGCATTCTTTGAATTCAGAGTACGAACAGTGCTTGGTAAGAAGGCTACGGACATTTTACCTACAAACCCTTGAATTCATTTCCGAATTGACAATGCTCCTCTACATCACCAGCCATCCACATCGCAGACATTTTCAAAAATTGGTCGTATCCACATCGCAGACGTTTTCAAAAAATGGTTGTAGTAACAGTGGAAGACATGGTCGTTCCAGGCTAACATTAAATGCCTATCTTCCGCCATGATAAGTCTCTCCTCCATCTCAATTTTTGTAACATATAATCCTGAAATGAAAAATTCAGTTATTAGTTTCAAAATTTATAGCAACACAACTATAACTAACCCTGTAACAATTCAAAGATGACAATTATAATGGATACACAATACATTTATTCCATAGCATCCAATGCTTATTATTTGCGCTGGTATTATACTAGCCTAGATCCAGCTTTACCCGGCTCTATCATGCGCCGAGAGGGATCAAATATTTCGAGGTGCAAACCCTTAAAAAAGGGTTTGCACCTCGAAATATTTGATCCCTCTCGGCCCATGATAGAGCCGGGTAAAGCTGGATCTAGGCTAGTTCCAGTTGTGGGCGGCAACATTAATATTTTAGATGATCCACACTATGTATATGTTTTTAGTTATTTTTGCAATTGAATTTTACAGTAGAATATTTTATAATCCAATTTTTACATTATAAAATTACATGAAAGAAGCTTAAGAATAACAATGTAACAATGTAAGAAGGTGAATAAGAAGAATGTGATATGATGGAGATATTGTTTTAAAACAGATATATTTGATATTCATATTGAATATAACACATATTGTAAAAACTGTGACAGTTTATCAATGTAATCTCTGTGAGAGTAGTGACTTTAGTTTTTTATTTGCTTGCTCTGTCACCCAAGTGCATTGTTTTACATATGTTTATCAATGTAATCTCTGTTTTCTTTAAATTATTAAATTTTTCCAGTCTGATATTCCAGTTAATATGGGGTTTTATTAGTGTTATTATATTATTTTCTTTCTAGTTTATTATTATTTGTAGAGTGTTATTTTTATAGGGTTAGTATGGAGAATTATAAGTGCTTTTCTTATCATTCATTCCAATGTCAAGTAAAAACTGTGACAGTTTACTTTGTTAATTTACAATAGCACTTTAGTTGATTTTGTGCTATTGTAAATTAATAGCACAAAATCAACTAAAGTGCTATTGTAAATTAACAATAGCACTTTCTTATAATTTTTAATTTGTTTAGTTTGTTATTCCAGTGTTGGTATGGAGAATTATGAGTACTATTATATTTTTTTTTTTTAGTTTATTATTATTTTTACAGTGTTAGCATGGGGAATGATTAGTGCCATTCTTATTACTCATTCCAGTGTTAAGTGAAAACTGTGGGCAGTTTACTGTTAATTTTTGCCAGTCTTTATTATTATTTTAGCGTTAGTATGGGGAACCATTAATGTTATTATATTTTTTTTCATTTTATTATTATTTTTACAGTGTTAGCATGGAGAATTATCAGTGCTATTCTTATTATTCATTCCACTGTCAACTGAAAACTGTTATTATTATTTTTACAGTATTAGCATGGAGAATCATTAGTGTTATTTTTATTATTCTAGTGTCAAGTGAAAACTGTGGGTAGTTTATTGTTAACTTTTTGGAGTGTCTTATTATTATTCCAGTGTTAGTATTTATTACTTGAATTACAATTTCACATATTTGAGTCAGAAAATAGACCTAATATTACAATTAGATATATTTTTCTGGTCAAAATTTGATTGGATGAAAAAAAAACTCTCGGATCATAGGATAGTCCTTTATTGCATTATGTGATCCCTAACATTACCCTGAAAGAAACTTGACTTAGTTTTTCACTACTTGAATTACAATTTCACATATTTGAGTCAGAAATTAACCTAAAATTACGATTAGATATATATTTTCTGGTCAAAATTTGATTGGATGAGAAAAAACTCTCGGATCATAGGATAGTCCTTTAGTGCATTATGTGATCCCTAACATTACCCTGAACGAAACTTGTGGAGAAGAGCGGAGAGTAGTGACTTTAGTTTTTTATTTGCTTGGTCTGTCACCCAAGTGCATTGTTTTACATATGTTTATCAATGTAATCTCTGTTTTCTTTAAATTATTAAATTTTTCCAGTCTGATATTCCAGTTAATATGGGGTTTCTATAATTCAATCATCTATAATAATCTACATCATCTACTCGTATTTGTTTTGCTATTTTCTAAATGTATGTGAAAAACTGGAAGGCATCATAACATGAATCTCGATTTATTTATTTTAATTTCATAAGTCCGAGCTCACTACGTTCCTAACTTCGTAGGACATGCATATATTGGAAGATAGAAAAGAGATCAGCTTAATATAAAATGCTGCAAGATGAAAAAGAGACTGCAGGTTTACTGTAAACTCATAAATTTCCAATCATATGACATAAACTGGACACATTCCATACTATTTCCAATCATACCAATTCATTAGCTTCGTACCAATACTATTTCCAAGCAGTTGTGCAGGAATATAATTGTCGTTTAATTGACAAAAATGAGTTACTACCAACCCCTGTGAAATAATGATATTATATGTCCCATGATTTTCCAATGTCTCAAAATAGCCATCCATGGATTTCTTTCAAAAATAGATATTCGAGCCAAGTATTATTAGACTGTCAAAACTCTAATTTTAATTCGAATGATACTACGTTCGCTATCACTGTGGTATTCTTTGGCTATCAGCCTAAATTGCCAAAACTGTGGGGTTCTTTCGCTATCAACCCTAAATTGACAAAACTGTGTGACTACTATAGATAACAGTAGTAACCGCCACAATTGCCATTATGTAAATTGTGGGAAAAAAATTTGGAATTAGGAATATAACTGTTGGATGCAGTCAGACCAATCAACGGAAGCCACCCATAGCTCTGATAATTGGTCCGTTGTAGGATCTTTGGGCTGCAAGTCACAGGAGTTAAAATTCATATTTTGCCCGAGCTGCAGGTCTGGTAAGACCATATTGCAACATGGATTGAAAACATCGCAGTCGATGGACAACGCTTTCTCAGTACTTAATACATATGGATGATTATGAATTTGAGGTTCTGCTCCAGTTTTCGATTGCATGTTATAGATTACATCGCCAATGGTGTTTTCTCCGTTGTTCATGTAATTTCCTGAAACCAAGCTATGTACTTGCAGCCAGGTTCCTGCCCCAGCATTGATGTAACGCTATCTGAGATGCTATGATCATGGATTGACGTAACGCTGCCTGTGTGATACAATCCTTTGATCATGTATTCTGATGGCCAGGTCTTACTGTTAATTTTTGCCAGTCTTTATTATTATTTCAGTGTTAGTATGGGGAACCATTAATGTTATTATATTTTTTTTCATTTTATTATTATTTTTACAGTGTTAGCAGTGTTAGCATGGAAAATTATTAGTGCTATTCTTATTATTCATTCCAGTGTCAACTGAATATGCTAATAATGTTGCTGGTGTCCCAGTATTTACATATTGATGTTGCAAATCTTATGCCTCTCTGGCCATCCTTCGGTGACAGTTTCAGTGATGACGTGTCCAGAAGAATCAGCAAATTGGAACTTCTTGAAGATGAAGGCGATTTTGTAGAAGGCATATTGTGTAAGGTGCGGTCTCCAAATCTCAATCTCCTATGGCTCTGCTGGTATGAATGTGACTACTCTTCACTTCCTTCCTGGATTCCAATGGGCGATTTAAGAGTTTTAGAAGTGCGAGGGGAGGAGTTGGAAAGATTGTGGCAACCTGAATCTCAGGTAGAGATGTAGATGAACGTAATTTGTAATTTGCAGACGAGAATCATCATCATATGTTTTATCTTTCTTATCATTGAAACGTGAACTTTGCAGCCACCTCTGCAGTTGCGGGAGTTATCTGTTTCTTCTTCCTCCTTTTCAGAGATTCCGAACTCTTTATCGCACCTGCAGCACCTCGAAAAGTTTAAACTGATTGGATTTGAATCATCAGCTTTACCAGAAGAGTTTTGTTTTCCACGATCCTTGCAATATCTAGAGTTAAAATATTCCTACGATTTGCAGAGACTTCCAGATTCCTTCGGGAATTTAAGAAATCTCAAGTCGATAAGTCTGAAGAAGTGTATAAGATTGGAAGTGCTTCCAGATTCCATAGGGTATTTAAGTGATCTCCAGAGAATCAATCTGGATGGCTGTAAAAGTTTGGGGGTGCTTCCAAATGCCCTTGAGACTTTAACGAATCTCCGAGAGATCAATCTCAGTGGGTGTAAAAAATTAAAGATGCTTTCAAAATTCTTGGGTGTAAAAACTTAAAGATGCTTTCAAAATTCTTCCGAAGGTCCAGCTTGTAGTTTTTTTTGCTCTCAGCCTTATTCCGAAGGTCCAGCTTGTACGTATTGTTTTGAAGTGTGTATAGGTTTTTTGATTTACTTACAAATATATATATATACACACACACACCTAAGATTATTATTTATTAAGCCGACTTGTATAGATATAGATATATAAGTCGACTTTTTTATGTGACACATGTCATCTCCACGTTGAGCACGGAATTACACTTCTACCTCATACCGGGCTGTAGAATGCGCCTCTCGGCGCAATGAGCTTCCTTCTAACCAAGCTCACCGTTGTCTCAATAGACGAGCTATTAGAATTTATGAAATTCAAATTTAAAATGGAGCATGTTGTCCCATTTGTTGTTAATGAAACAAAAAAAAGACAAGTTATTAAAATAAATGAAATTCAAATTTAAAATGGCGTATGGCACTAGGTGGAAGCTAAAATTTATGATATTCAAAATACTAAACCCGCCTTTTCCATATTCAAACTGAGGACATTAATACTCATTCAGATGAGTCATGAGTCATTGGTATCGCCTCATGAATCCATGACCATGGACACATTTAGTGTTCACTACTATGCATACGCAGCATACATAATCTCAGATTCTAGATGGGTACCATTACTACTTTTCTTATCGTCGGTTAGATGATGCATGTTGATAGAGGTTGATGCCATTTAATGCGGTATCGGACGTCCGGGTAAGACCAGGAAATACGCAATTACCGCGCCCGGGGAAGACTTGGAAGATAAAAGATAGCGGAAAAGCTTATGAACCAGTGTTTCAACCTCTTTATTTAGCACTAAATATGAGCTGCTGTATCACTAATGTTGTCATCTACCACTGCTTTTACTTTCACTCTGTTTTAAAGATAACAAACCCTTATATTAAAGCTCATGAACCAGGTGGGCCCGCCCCAAGGAAAAGGCGCACCTACTCTTGCCTAATTAACCCAAGTGTGTGTAAGCTCATGAACCCTAAGGAGATTATTACTATTATTGTTCCATGTGGGTCTCTTCTCATGAGAATGAAAATGGCCTACCGTTGGACTACGAGATCATAAGGGAAATTCAAAAAAAAAACCGGGCGCACAATATACGCCCACATTCCCTTTTAGGAGTCTGTGGGCTCGGTCTATTGGGGCATGGATCTTTTATTTACCTTTTTATCCCTTATCCTACGTGACAGAAGAAACACTGGAAAACTATTCTTGGTTTTATTCTTATATGATCTTAAATAAAAAGCCTCCAATTGCGACGACAACCTGAAAAAGAAAAGACAGCTTAAAAAAAGCAAAAAGGTGACAAACACCCGGAGAGTTAGACTAATCCATAGCTACAATCTCGATGGATGAAAGAGTGTCATTAATGACAATTTATTACATATACCAAGTGGCTATGGATAGATGAAAGAGTGTCATTAATGACATTTTATTACATGTACCAAGTGGCAATGCCAAATATATTGGCTATTTTTTAAATTTTAAATAATATATTTTTGTCAGACAATTACCCTTCAAACCAGAAATATTTAGTTATTTCAACTTCCTCTACCAATTGAAAAATAGAAATAACTAATTTCAAATTTTCAAAAAACATTATGTATTTTCAAAATATTAAAATTAATCAACAAAATTATGAAAACTTTATAAAACTTTTGGAAAGTTAATTAAAAGGTTTATAAAGTCAATGCAATTTGACTTTCGATGAAAACTATAATCTTTCCCTGGGAAGGCAGGGACTAATAAATGAAATATGAGACAACAGCTTAGGGAAGTTGTTAAATGAGTGTTCACTGGTCACTTGGTGGAGGAGGCTGGGTTGAGAGCAGATTGACATGTGGCAGCATCCTCAAACTACTACTAGTTGTTGCAGGTGGCAACTTCCCTAATTTTGTGGTCATGATTTCCCAAGAAAATGGAATAGCAGCAGGTGGCTCATTAACTAAAAACTGACCCAAAAGACCTAAGCATACTAATAAAACTTCCCATTGAAGACAGTTGAGGCTACTCATTTTGAAATTGTGATCATTCTGAGTGAATGAAGTGCACATGTGAATTCGATGAAGGGGACTAGCTGAAGTAAGTTTGAGTGAACAAAAGTGCTGAAGACCTGAACTAGTGCAGCTATTCTAAGCTGAGTTCATACTGTTGTAAGAAGAACTAAGTTACTATTGTATACTCAAAGGAGTTGCAAAGGATTTCTAGATTACATCTCTCACACAGTACTCTACCAGGTAGACCAGGAGACAAGCTTGGGGTCCTGAGAATTGCAGTCCAACTCTTCTCTAGGAGTTGGTTGGGAGAAACGGCTTCCTTAAGCTGTTGTCACCTCATCTATACTACAGGTTCTACTTGTTTAAGCTCGGTCATTAAATTATTTACTGTATTTGGAAAGTTTAAGAGTTTTCAATAATATAGTATATTTCTGTTTTATTACTGTTAGGAATAAATAGGAAAATTATTTATGCTGTGAAAATTAGTAATCAGCTAGATTAGGATAAATTAGCAGAGAAATTTCTCAGTTAATTGATAGATAGAAAAAAATTACCTAAACTGTATTTTTCCACACCTCTTGCAATGTCGTACTATAGTACAGTGGGTTTATTTATTTTCAAATAGTAGATTCAATTAAATATGAATGCAAATGCAAATGATTATTCTCTACAGGATTTGTATAAATTATTTATAGAACTTCAGTTGTATTTTTGTTATTTACTTAAAGTATTTAAATAAACTAAATAAAGATACAAGAATAAGCCTAAGTATTACACACTCGTTTGTGTAATATTTTACACAGTAAAACCAGCTAAGTTACATATTATAAACCTAGTATGTAATCCTATTAGATTATGTAAGAACAGTAAGTTATCTAGACTAAGTTAAACTTAGAAAAATAGTAAAACTAGGTTAAATATTCACCAAATTAGCTCACTTATGTAAAAATGTAAACTAGTGTTATTGAAACAAAAATGCTAGCTCTATAAACCATTAAAAAGAATTAGGGTTTACAAAAGATCTGTTCTTTCACAACGGAATAAATTCAAAATTTATAATACGAAAACCTAGTAGTATATTCCAGAAATTACAGAAAAGAGATACATTTATCCAATAATAACATTCTCAGTCCTATTTCCAGAATTCATTGCAGTATTATTAATTTTACTGGTATTAAAATATTTCCTTACCAAAGGTCTTCAAATCATATTCTTTTAAATAAGAAACAAAATTTCTTACTGATCTGTTTAACCCTAACCATCCAAAAGTAAATAACAATAAAATAGCTAAAATAAACAAAATATATATTATTTTAAACCAAACAAAGCTACTGCTAATTCAGCCTTAAGCTGTGAAAATTCTTTTAATATTAAAAACAAACTGAACAGACATAGTTTGGCCTACGACCTTTTACATCTTTTGTCAAGGAGCAAAAGTATCTTAATATAAACAAAGTTCACAAAAATGAAAAGAACCATCTGTTTCGGCTACGAAATTACTTTTCCAAAAACGAGAAGTGTTGTGAGAACAACCTTTAAGTTCTTTAAAAAAAAAAAAACTAAACAAATCCGTATCTAACGACCCAATGGTCTGACAGTAGGAGTCATGGATTTAAGCCAGTTCCAAACAATATCTTTATAAGTTAATCGTGGTCGAAAAGGCTCAAAACTATTTCTTTAAGTCTCAGCTGAGGAAGCCTGAATTCTTCCATTACAACCAGCCACTAGGGCTTTAAAATAGAAATTAAAAGAACAAACAAAGCAACTAATAAGCACGGTCGAACCAACAACCACAACACACGGTAGTGCCATCAAAATCCACCATACAACTTGTGCAGGAGAAACCCCAGGTGAAATCGATGCTTACCAGGGTGGATGCCCTCATGGAAACCTGTGGGTAGAGTTCTTCAGCTTCAAGCTTGGGTCTGGAGAGCCTGCACAGAGAAAACCCTAGTTTTGTTAGATACATTTAATTCATAATATAATAATTTAAACCTATGCAAAACAAACTGTAAGAAAAACAATTCCATTCTTACCTTATAGAGTCGTGCAACTGTGAGGTCATGGAAATCCAACCCGAGGCTCTTTTTTTTGTCCACAAGTTAAAATGGAGCACTGTCAAAAGGGAAAGTGTGGAACGCATTGTTCAAGAGAAAAGCTCTAGCCACAACGAGGAAGATTCAAACCCACGATATGAAAACCAGCAGTAAACAAGAACCTAGCACTCTTCACTCAACGACTCCTTTCACACTAGTTATAGTCATTAACACTCACACAGTACCAAAACTCACTCAGAAAAACAATGGCGAAGACAGCCCAAACCCCCACTACTCCTTACACAGTCAAAACCACCTCATGATGGTAGTAAGCTTCTTACTCACCCTTCTACACCAGCTCGTTAAGGCTCACAAAGGCCTGCGTGCATTTTCGACATCAAGCATGGCAGCCACGAGCTCACAGCTCGACCACTCCACAGCCCAGACTAAAACAAAACACATTTTTAGGGTTTGAAACCAATTATATGGCGTCTCAAGGTCAACGAAAACCTAATCGATGTACACCAACCATGTGTCCACCCAATTATTTGCAAGTTATGGGTTTATGTTATAGTTTCAAACTCATCCAACCTACACAATCATTTTGTTCATAAGCCAATACTCTATGATATCATTGCATAGTAGCATAACCTCATTTTGATTTCTTCACTTTATAACCATAGACTTTGTATTAGAAAGGTGTTCATTTACACTAGGGCTTTATGCAAAATTAAACTATAACCTTTGTATATATTAAATTCTCCTCATTTTACTTAATGCCTACTATTGGTATTGGTAATATACAAATCAAAGGAAGATGCACCAAATTACATGGAAATACCTAACCATAAGAATCTTGGAGCTAGGATTAGTATAATAATAAATTTATAAATTACAATATACTCATTGTAATTGAAGTTCATATAAAACAAGGTTTTTATATACAAGAAAACTAAGTAATAATACATGATTTAGAAGAATCACTAACATAGAATGTTTAAAAGTTTAGAAAGGACTCAAACAAATATAAACAGTGCTTTATACCAAACACTGAAGATATATATCTAGTTTTGGTCGCAAACATGTTTAACATATTTTCTAGTTTATAGGATTCTTATGCCACTATGTTTTTAATGGCAGAAGTAGAACTGTCCTTATTATACACCATCTCAAAATGAAACACAAGTCTATAACTGAAGAACACAAAGAGAATGTTTAATGGAACAAGTATTGTGTGGTAAGCATAACTATACTAAACTTATTCTTTTACAATAGTGTTATTACAATCATTTATGCAGTTTGATAACATTAGAAATACTAACAATACCTTATACGGGGACAAGCTGCAAAACAAACAATTTAACTAGCACTTTATCCTATGCTAGCTGAGTGTTATTCTCGATCCGAATTTTTACTGGTAACGAAACTACTTACTTGTTTAGAACCTGTAAAAGAAGCATCACTTCACTGCATTAGCTGTAAGCTAAGTAAGCCCTGATCTCATCTAAGGTTCTTTCCTACTTGACAGAAAATAGTAATAACACACTTAGCATCAAATTAGATGTAGTTTCCTTTCCTGCCCTTCTAAAACTTAAACTGTTGAGTTTAACATCCTTGACATTGTACTTCAAGATAAACAAATAAATTACATAAAACTAAAGAAATACAATGTTCAATTCTAATTACTACTGTTTGAGGAACCGCTCGTAGTTATTGTTTCATAACAGTGACATCCTTGAAACATTTTATGTTACATGAAAAATTTTAAATTTTTATGAATTTTTGGGTTATTACACAATTTCCCAGTGGACAAGAGCTTTGGGCCGAATGGGTGGACAATAGATTTTTTTTTTGCATTTCTTTGACTTGATCAATGATGATGTTACAAGTTTTGTCGATGAGTCGAGAAGAATTGGAGGGATCTAGGGGTCCCTGAATTCGAATTTCATCACTCTCATACCAAAGAAGGATCACAAGAAGTCTTTTAGTGATTATCGACCGATTTCCCTTTGCAATATTTTGTACAAGTTGGTTGCGAAAATTAATGCAAAATGACTCAAACCTATTATGGGTAAGTTTATTTCTATTAATCGGTTTGGTTTTCTTCCTAATAGTGAAATTTCGGATGTTATGGGTATTACCCAGGAATGTCTACTTTCCTTGAAAAAGAACAGGGCAAAGGCGTTTATCGTAAAGATGGATCTGGTGAAGGCCTATGATTGATTGGATTGGTATTTTTTAAGGTTAATTCTTATTCAAACTGGTTTGTCCTATGAAGTTATAGAGGGGATTATGGGATGTACCACAAATATCGGGTTTGTTGTCCTTATCAATGGGTCTCCCCCTTCATATTTCTATGGAAACCGTGGTCTTCGACAAGGTTATCCTTTGTCACCCTATTTGTTCATTTTATCCATTGAGGGCCTTAGCCTGCTTATTCACAATGCTATTGCTCGAAAAAAAATTATTTGGGTTAGAGTGGTTGGTTCCGTGGTTATCGGTCATCTTTTCTATGTTGATGATTTCCTCATTTTCAGACTTGGTTCTAGTGATGAGTGGAGAGCTTATAAGGAGACTATATTTTTGTTTTGCAAGGCTTCAAGGCTGGAGATCAATTCTGAGAATACATGTTTCATTTTTGTTGGTGTGGATGAGGGGACTAGGAAGGATATCTCCGATTTGTTTAGATTCAATCAAGTGGATTTTTCGTTGGGTTTTATATACATTGGATTCCATTTAAAACCAAATGGGTGTAGAAAGTGTGGTTGGGGATGGCTTATGAAAAGGTTTCAAAAAATAATAAATTGTTGGGCTCACATATATTTATCTTTAGGGAGGAGGTTAACCTTGATCTCATCGCTTCTGCAAAGTATACTGGTCTTCTGGTTCTTGTTGTTTTGTGTTCTGGTTTCAGTGATCGATGCTCTTAGAAAGAATATGTTCTATTTTTTGTGGTCTGGAGTCCTAGCCTTGGATAAATGGAACTTAGTTTCTTGGGATCTTCTATCTCTGCCAAAGCTCAAAGGGGGTTGGGGAATTAAGAATTTGTTTTTCTTTAATAGGGTGCTTTGTGCTAGAATTTTCTAGAGATGTATAGCCAAATTTTGGTTATGGAGCACTATTCTTAGAGGTAAATACATGTCAAAGCTCAGCCTTGAGAATTGGCTGAGAAATTTTTCGGGGAAGCATGCAAACATCTTGGTAATTTGGGGAAGCTTCCTAAATTATTTACCAATCATTTTCCATGGGATTGCTTGGTCAATTGGTTGGGGAATTTAAGCATTTGTAGGAATCAACCCCTTGGTGGGATTATAGGAAACTTTTCGTCTGTCGGATGGGATACTAGCTGAAATTCATTGTAAAAATATTATGTCCTTAAACCGGTAAAAATATTATGTCCTTAAACCAGCCTAGGTTGGTTCACTTTTTGAAACTGATAATTGGTTCTCCGCCTAGGACCTGAGTCTCCATGGTGATTTGGTGGAGGAATGGAATAGGTATATTGGGTTTTTACATCAAGCTGGGATTATTTTGACAACGAGGTGGATCAATTGGTCTAGATCCAGAATAAGAAGAATGGAGAAGTGACTGCTAAGTTGAGTTATGACATGGTTATTGAGCAAGAGTTTCTTGACCATTATCACTAGTGTACAAAGTGGATTTGGAAGGAACACTTCCCATAAAAAATTAAAACCTTATGTGGCTCTATCTTAACTCCAATATTCTCACCTGGGATGCTTTGCAAGCACGAGGCTTTTGTGGTCCTAACAGGTGCATTTTTTGTAAAGCTTATGGGGAGTTTGTACATCATAATTTTGTTTCTTTCCCTCGACTAAAGGAACTATGGTTGGTTTTGAGAGGGGTTTACAGTTACACTTCGGTCTGGGAGGGCCTCCTCTTATCTGAATCTTTTCGTTGTTGGTTCATTGGTGAGAAGAAGTACAATGCCTTCCCTCTTTTCCTTATCTGGGAATGGTGGAAGGACCGAAATAGGGCCATTTTTGGTGAATGAGAGTGGGATCGAAGTGATGTGTTTTCGAAGACTATTGGGGAATTTTAGGAATGGAGCACGAAGAAAGTGTGCAAAGAATCGATATCATTCCTAATCCCTTCCATTAATGCAGAATCTGTTGCGGGGTTTTTTATGTTGCTGAACAGGATGGCAGGTGTGGGGTTGGGTTGTATCTAAAACTTAGCGCTATGGTGGAGGTAAATGGTTGGATGAGGGCATGGATCGAATAATTGGGCGGAGCTTTTGGGGATGTGGGGTATTCTCTTACTGGCTAGACATTTCGGCTTGGAGGAGATACTTATTTTCGGAGACTCTCAGGTTTTGATTAGCTGGGAAAAGAGAGAGAGATATCTTCAATCTCTTTTGTTTGTTCACTGGATGGGAAAAGTGAGATTTCTAATCAATATCTTTCATGGCATTTCTTTTTAGCATGTCTTCCAAGAGTACAACTACATAGCGGATTCTCTCTCAAAAAAAGGAATTGGGGACATGGATGGGCTTCTCTTCTGCAGGGTTTGGTCGGTTGGCTTGCTACCACAGACAAGTGGGATGAGTGTTTTCTTAATGGTCACCTAAGCTTTACCATCACTCATTTCCTTCTCATTTGATAAGTTTCTCGTCACTAGGCATCTGGATTTACAAGCATCTGGTTTTTGTTGAGAAATTTTGCTTATGTAGATCCTTTATTCCTGGCTTTTTTCTAGTTCTTGGAATCAAAATTTAGTTTTACTGTATTGCAGAAATGGCGACATGTTTGAATATCTCTTTTTTTAGTATGTAACGACACAACTTATATATTAAAATAAAGTTGTTTTTTCGCCTTGAAAAAAATGTATATATACATTAAGTATGCAAAGGCACTGAATAAGTTTTTTTTTCACTAAAAAAAATTATAGCCTTTTATTATGCAAAAATATTACATTTTTCAAAATAAAGTCTTAGTATTGATCTTCTTACCAGAAAAATCAAACACTAAATTCCATCTGCACATATATCAAAGGGTTTTCACAAAATATGTGTTTAAAACATCATAAATACCATATTCTTCAAGTTCTCAAAAACTTATTTTACTTGAAACTGAACAGTTTATATGTTGTTGAAAATAGACTTCAAAACTCTTATCATTCCTAACAAATTTTCAAATTCTTTTCCTTTTATGTCCATTGAAATCCTTTAGAACCAATACTTCATTATATAACATGTAAGGATCCATGAATTATGGAATTGTTATTTTCAGCAATGTAATAGGTGCCTTCTTGCATTTGAGCTCGAACATTTACAAGTTCATCTACCATATCATTATTTCCCTATATGTGTGCTTGATATCCACTTGATCCAGCTACTCAATGAGTCTATGCACCTCATCCATTAAAGGAACAAGTTGAATATTGTGAATCCTGTTGATTCCATTTATCCATTTGATGATGACTTGGGAGTCCCCCAAAATCTGCAATTTGTTACATTTTTCTCCACAACCATACGCATAAGAAGTTCGATAGCACTTAATTCCACGAAATGATTGGTTCCTTCACCCATTCCAACTTTAAAACTGTACCAATAACTATCATATAAATATAGATAACCCATAGCTCCACAAGTGCTCTGCTCCCCTTTGGCCACACCATCAAAATACCCCCATGGTCTGGTACTTATCCTTCTATCACCAATCTAGTTTTTACAATAATATTTTCTTATAGAAAATATCTCATAACCCCATACTTTGAAAAGCACATTGTATAGGAAAAATAAACTTGTCCTCAAAACAAACTAAATTTCTAGCATTCCATATGTTCCAAGTAATGATTAATGGAAGATATTTGTATTCTTTTAAGTCTGCACTGTTGCTCCATTCCTTTAAGCATTGTCCCACTGTATCCCCTATCCCCTATTATTCATTTTAAGTTAAATTTCAATACATTCCAAATTCTTCTAGTATAAGGACAAAACACCGCCACATGATAATTTGATTATTCTTCATCTTTGCACAAATAACATATGACAGGTCCCTCTCTCCCATTTCTTCTAAGAACACCCCAGGTGAGTGCTTTATTAGAAAGCAAGAGCCACATTAAAAAAAACTCTTCAATGGACACAAAATTTTCCAAGCAACCTTCCACCACCAAACCGAATCAGGATCCTCCCGATCCTTTATCAACTGAATGAATGTATCCTATATGACACCAAATAAGTTAAATGACATATGCGTGGCTTTCTCAATAACTGCAATAGTGTATTTTTTTTAATAAAATTAGAAAACCATGAATATAGCAAACATAATATTGGCAATTAATATAGTTTGATATTAGTCAAGTCATAATACAAATCTAGATTCTCAAAGTTGGCAATTTATAGTTTGACATAAATCATGATACAAATTTGGAAACGTGATATTGTAACCATTTGAGCTTTTACTAAGGTTAATGGAGACATTAATGCATTGTTTAATGGTAGAATAGGTCAAGGAATAAGACTTATAGATAGTAAATGATTTCCATATTATTGTGTTGTGAGTGATTTTTTTTAGACAATCTCTAAAAATTTAGAGTAGGTAGGTATTCACTTCTTTAACATAAATACATCAATATTGTTGTGTTGAGTGATTTTTCTTAGAGTAAGTAGATATTCACTTCTTTCACATAAATACATCATATCAAATTGATCATATAATTATAAAGTTTTTTTAACAGTTTTATATTTAAATTATAGATATAACATTAATAAAAGATATTAAATTTCAAACTTTTTTAAAACATAAAAGATATTATAAAACATATATTTTATAACATTAATAAAAATACATGAAAGCAAATTTCAAAATTTTTAAAACAATATTGATTCTCACTTTTCACGTCCATGTAACTTGATACTTCTATGTAATCATTAAAGCGACATTAACTCTTACTTTGTACATGATACTTCCATGTAATCATCATTTAAATGATATTTTAGGTAAGTTGCAAGAGTACTATTTTTTTTTCAGGAAGAAAAAGCATGTCCTTGATATTTTTTATTAAGAATCAAAGGGCATTGTTAACACCCACCCAAAGAGGGTTACATCACATAGAATACAGCTAGACGATAAAAGAGTCACATCCAGTCGTAGCCGGGGGGAATGGCGTGCAATAGTAAGTGTTGTTCCCATCAGATAATTGTCTCATCATGTAATGATCTATCTCATTCAGTCCTATCTATCGTGAACCAAAGGGACCAGAGCTGCGATCCAAAAGAGTCACTCAAAACAGTACATAAAGTGTCCAAAAGGGGAGAAAGTTCCCAATACAAAGCTCAAAGGAGCTGAAAAGAGTCACAAGTGACCAAATGGTCATCTATGTATTCAGTAAAACAACCACAACCCGGAGATAATGTGAGTGTTGTTTTTTAAAGTCTGTCTGCAGTCCGATTGTATTCACAATAGATGTGACTAATGGAAAGATCCTGGAAGCTTTTAAAAAGCTTTTGAGTTTCCCTGCACCAGTGAGAGAGCTCTGGTGGGGAGAGAGCAGTATTTACCTTAGCCCAATTGATGATGACTTGTGAGTCACCGTATATCTGAGCTATAGGGATTCCCATCATTTGGGATGAGTGCAAAAGGGCCCATAGACCCAAAAGTTCCGCCTTAGTATTGGAGCCATGTCCAACCCCCAGTGCAAAATCCAGACGGTGATTCTCATTGAGATATAAGCAGAAACCAATTCCAGTTGCTGTAGAAGATGATGCACCATCGAAGTATCCACAAGGGAAAGTCATGTGTGGTCTTATCCCAATCTGTTTGGCCGATCTTAATTTCCTTCTCTTTATGATAGGCCGAGAGGGAGATAAATGTACTGCATTTAAAACCTGATGAAATACACCTAGGATAGTCGCCCTTTTACCATCAAATATAGCTCTGTTGCGTGCTTTCCAAATGGCCAATATCACATGGTGAGGGATGAAGTAGTGTTCAGAGCTGTGATGATATTTGGAGGCCCATACTTCAAAAAAATCAGATACAGAAGCAGCTTCAGGAGGTGTATTCAACTGTAGTTGATCGCAGATAAGCCCAAAAATACATTTCCAAAATGGACAGCGAGAAAAGATGTGTAAAACAGTTTCTTCATTTGAATAGCATAAATAACATATACCTGGCCCGATTTTCCCTCTTTTCTGCAGATTATTCCAAGTGAGAATTTTATTTCTCATAACCAGCCAGGTGAAGCATCCTATTTTCCGAGGAAGGAGACCCGACCAAAGAGAATTATACAGTCGGCTGCCCAGTTCAGGATTGAAAGAGTTAACAATGAATTCATATGCTTTAACAGCAGAGATCATGCCATCTTCTTTATTATATTCCCATATCAGCGTGTCACGATCCGATGTAAGACATATACCATTGAGATCCAAGTTCATAGTGAACGAGTTCCATATTTTTTCCCAGTCTCCATCCAGATATAATTCTTCAGCTGAGTACCAGTAGTGATGTGCATCCGAAAGAGTATTGTGGGCCTGTGCAAGAGTTTTAATAACCAGGTCTTCCAAATATGTTTTCAAACCTTCAGGAAATTGGTAAGTGGAAGGATTACCTATCACAGGATCAGTTCCTATCAGAATATTATTACCATTCCCAACCTGCCATGCAAGATGACATCCAATCTAGGGCAATGTCTGAATAAACCCCCTCCATGTAGCAGAAACCCCCCGCGTGCTGAATTTTTTTTCCCGGAGCCAATTAATTACAGAGGATTGCTTTAGATATTTTGTGATAAGGACTCGATGCCAAAGACTTTCATTGAAGAGAACTTTCCAGAAATTCCTGAGACGAAGAGCAATGCTAAACCAATGGAGATTTTTTATTCCCCACCCTTCGAATTTCTTAGGCCAAGATAAGTCAGACTAGCAGGCTAAGTGAAATTTGCGTGTATTCCCTGATGATCCCCATAAGAAAGCAAAAGTAATGCTCCTGAGCTTGTTCAAAATTGAGACCGGGATTGGGGCAAGACCCATCCAATAGACCGGGATGATGGAGAGTACAGACTGCACAAGGATCAATCTTCCTCCCAGAGAAAGCAACTTGTGTGTCCACAGACTTATTTTATTTTCATATTTTTGTACCAGCCAAATCCAATCCATGGATATGTAGCCCAGGGGTTTGATAAAGAACCCAAGATATTTGAAGCCTGTTGTTATGGGAAGCATTTTATAAGGAATGGCTCTGGTAATATTTTGGAGTTCCAAAGCAGGAATATTGTTATGAAGAAGGACAGATTTATCCAGACTTATAGACATTCCAGATGCTTTACAAAAGGATTCAAGTATGACATCAAAAGCAACCCATTCTTGTAGAGTACCAGTTCCCATTAAAATCACGTCATCCACAAACAGAAGGTGTGTCAGGGCCAGAGAGGAAGAGATTTTGATCCCTCAGATGAGTCCGTTATTCTGAGCATCAGCTATTAAAAGACTGAGACCTTCGATGACCAGGATAAAAAGCAGAGGAGAGAGGGGGCAGCCTTGTCGAATGCCTCGAGAGGCAGGAAAAAAATTTGTAGGTGTACCATTGATTAGCACGGCAAAGGTAGCAGAGGTAATACAGCACATAATCCAATTGATAGTTTGCAAGGGAGCACCAATCTGAATCAAAATAAGATGAATAAAGGTCCAGTTAACCCTGTCAAAGGCTTTTATCAGATCGAGCTTTAGGATGAAAGCACAGAGATTTTTGGATTTAATAGAGTGGAGGGATTCCTGTACAATGCCAATGGGATCCACAATCTGGCAGTTTTTAAGGAACCCATATTGTTCCTATGAAATTCCTGAGTCCAGGAAAGGTTTGATTCTTACCGCGATGACTTTAGAGATAAGTTTGTACAGAAGATTACATAAAGAGATGGGTCTAAAGTCAGCAAAAGTCTGCGGCTTGTCTCTTTTGGGAATGAGAGCAATGAAAGTGGAATTCAGTGATCCCAGGATGTTCCCAGTCATTCTAGTGGAGTCAACATCTAATAGAAGTTCTTTCCCCAAAAGATCGAAAAAGTGTAAGTAGAACTCTACAGGCCAGCCATCTGGTCCTGGACTTTTATCTTTTTTGAAAGATTTAAGTGCGAGGTCAACTTCCCCAAGGGTAACCTGACAGGTAAGATCAGTGGCTTTCTCCAAAGGGATCATTCTGGGATAAAGAAGGATAACCTTAAGCTGATGATAAATGCAGGTCCCCCCATCATCTTTGAAAATATTGGCGAAGTGTGTTTCACCAAGGTCTTTGAGAACCTTTTCGTCCTCAATAGTGTTACCTACTTCATCTGAAAGAGACCAAATAATGTTCAGGTTCCTCCGACCCGAGGCTAGCATGTGAAAGTACTTCGTATTTGCATCACCCTATAAAGCCCACTTTGTTCTACTTTTCAGTTGCCAAGTGAGAAGAGAATGATCCAAAATCAATTTCCTTTTAGATCTGAGTTGGGCAAGAAGAGCCCTATCTTCCGAAGATAGTATACCATTGTAAGAGCTAGCAAGGAGGGAGGTAATGACCTGTTCAATATTAAGTAAGTCATCATCCATCCGAACTTGTTTGTCCTTGATCCACAATTTGGCTTCATGTTTGAGAGTGCGAAGCTTACGTTGGAGAGAGTCCAGAACCGTATCTGAGTCATCCAGGGTAAGGTGAGGCCATTTAGCAGATAACCAATTAGTAAACTCAGGATCATTGAGCCAAGATCTGTTAAACTTAAAAGGGTAATTATGGGACAATCTTTGCTTATTCCATTCCAAGACAATAGGATAGTGATCCGATATGTCCGTGCAGTGTGTCCATACCCTATGGGTCCCCAGTGAGGGTATTAGGGAGCCCGAGATCATAAATCGATCAAGTCTTTTGCTAATGCCTTCTAAACCTGCACAGCCATTACGCCACGTTGGTCCCGCACACTGGGGAGCTATATCCATCAAGCCAAGAGAGTCGAAAAGTGAAAGGAAATAGCCGGAGAGGGGATCAGGAGAGGGTTTGTGTCCCCATATCTCTAAAGAGTGAAGAGTTAGATTAAGATCGCCACCAAGAATCAGATTGGGAGAGTTGAGAATACCACTTGTATGTGCTTTTTCCCAAAAAGTTTCACGACATTTGTAGGGACCATATATATTAAGTATAGAGATGGGGAAGGTGAAACCCCGGAAAGAAGCCTAAAGCAAGAGTCCGACACATGTGTGAAAGGCTCTGCATTTGACTTTGTGAGGGTTCCAAGCAATAAGGAGTCCACCAGAGAGCCCCGAGGCATCGAAAGCGCAGTACTCCCAGGAAGGGAGGAGCTTGGAGAAAGCCAATAAAGCGAGAAAGGTGTTGCACATGGTTTCTTGAAGAAGAACCATGTCCGGTCTGAGAGAGTTGAAGAGAGTACGGAGGCGGTGAACCTTGGCCTTGCCTCCAAGGCCCCTGACGTTTAGTGAAACTATCTTCATGGATCATCAAGAGGGGGAGACAAAGCTCTAAGTCCCCGGGGAGGCAAGTTACATTCAGCAGCATTTAAGCGAGCAGAGAGTGGGATATAAGGAGGGGAAGAAGAGGATAGGTCCACCTGTGTCTTGTACTTGTTCCCCTTTTTTTTCCTGACAGTTACATTGGCGAAGCGAATAGAGTTCAGAGGTAGAGTTGAGGGGGAGGTGGGGGTAGTAGCGGTGAAGATAGAGAGAGAATGTTTAAGTGAGGGGTCAAAGAAAGAAGGTGATGTAGTAGGGCTAATAGGTAAGGGGTAATGTGTAGGGGACGTTACTCAAGTCACCAATGGCGAAAACTCAACTAGTGAGGACAGCGAGGGAATAGGTACATCGAGAGGGGACTGGGACTGAGGTGATGATCTCATCAAGGGTTGAGGATGGGAAGTGTAATCCTCTTCCGCAATAGGTGGACACGTGAGAGGACTCGAGGTCGAAGAGATAGTTACAACAGGTGAATCATCAATCAGGGGAAGTGTGGGTTGTGCCTCCAGCTCAGTACGAGGAGACCGGAAGGAGTCAGGTAAGGGTTCCTTAGAATGGGACATAATCAACCCATCGATATCATTTAAAAAAGAGTCGGAAACAATTTCAGTAGGAAACGGAGGTGTAAATAAAGTACCTGGTGATGGCCCGGAAAGACAAGTGTTTCTTAATACCTCAGATGTCTGGAGAATGTCAGATCCTGAGTCTTCATTATTCGAGCGAAGTGTGGGACAATGGAGCCGTAGATGTCTCGTTTCATGGCATATACTGCACCTAAATGGTACTCGGTAATAATCAAGCTTCTGAATAAATAGACGATCCCCACAGAGGATTTCCACATCAGCTGGTAAACCCTGGGTTACATCCATCTCAACCAGCACTCTTGATCCCCTTTTATCAAAAACCAAGAGGAAGTCCGTCTCTACAGCCACAAACAGTCCAATTGTGTTTGCTATACCTTCCAACACATTTTTATTCCACAGGGGGAATGGTAAGTGTGGTAGTAAAACCCATAAGTGTCGTTTGGATATCCTTTCTTTAAGTGGATCAAACCGGGTATGCCAGCGATCCAAGACTAATGAACCAGTCCCCATGCGCCAGATCCCTTCCAAAATACGTGTGTAGTGTGCCTCCTCAAGAAAAACGAAGACTATCCATCCCCTAGATAGTAAACTAATCGTTGGGACATAGTCAATCAGGGGCTTCCAGTTTGCTGAAGCCCACTCAACCCATGCCAATTTATTCATGCGGGCATACTCTAAATGCCCAATCAGAGCTCGGGAACAGAGGGAAGAGACTCTGTCCATATATATATCGTGACCAAGTACATAGTGGTAGCACCCCTCCTGGGCCTTTATGCATTTTGAAGATCTTTTCTGGTGAGAGCGTGAAGGAGTCTGTTCGGGCATGTTCAGCGCCAAGGACAGAAGCCTCTATAAGCTCAAGTTCTTGTAAGTCCACCTCAGCAGTATCTCAAATGGTGACCAAGTCCACGGTGGCTATTCTTTCTTCTCCCCAAGATGTCGGGTTGCCAATACCAAGTGAATCCGATGGAGGATATAGATGCTTCGTGTCCGAAAACCGTTCAGTAAAAAGGGTGGCCCCTACTTTGTAGGTTCAAGCCTGACCCGTCAATCAACCCTAAAAATACCCATCCGGGGAAAAAAAAGACTATGGGGGGAACCACGGTAGGCCGCAGAGGAAAAGAACTGATAATGACAGGGTCCTTTATACCCTAACCCCCGAAATCCCTAGATTCTGAGGTCAACTCATGCACAAGCAAGAGGACAGACAAGAAGGAAGAACAAACATACTCATGGAATAATAAACATTCCAAGTGTAGTTCCAGCTCAGTAACCCAAGTAGTGGCATGGCATGTACTCCGTAGTTAAGCCAAGACCCATCTACCAAAACCAATAAGTTATTGAAACCAGCAGGCCGCAGAGAAAAGACCTGATAAAAGACATGGCCCTTGTTACCCTAACCCTCGAAATCCCTCGATTCCATGGTCATGCTTGTACAAGCAAGAGGTCAGACAAAGGAAAAAAAACCCACCCTTAGAAAAAAAATACTTCTTGAGCAGATCCAGCTCAGTAACCCAAGCAGTGTCGTGTCCTATACTCAGAAGTTTGCCAAGACCCATCTACCCATCCGAGGAAAAGGTGACGAGGGGTATAGACCGCCGGTAAACTGCGGTTGTAGGCGCTGACAAAGACAGTTCACGTGAAACCCTATACCCTCAAAAATCCAGGATTCATGGTCAACCCATAAGCATGCAAAAGGATAGACAGAAAAACAAAAAGAACGATGCAAACCATGTAAGGGTGTCTGTACCCGACCAAATAGCCGACAGTTAGTCAAGAATCGATGCTCTTCCCACTTATTTTTACCCTTGGTTGGTACTAGTCCCCCAGTTAAGGGGAGGGACTCCAAGAGACTGACCGTGCCAGACCACCCTGCAAACAAATAATAAAAAACCCTAGACCCAAGTTCAGACAAGGAAAGAAAGACAGGTTTCGGAGCCGGTTTACCTATGGCAATCAACTCTGAAGGAGAGTATGGTAAAGCCATGAGCAGGGCACTCTGCATCGACTGGTGCATACCGTGTGCAGGACGATGTTCGCCATGGCCGCGCGCCTCCCAGACATTCTTGAATGTCTCCAATTCCTGCAAGAGTACTATAAATATTACTATTTTGTTCAACAAAGTGTTCACATAACATATCTCACAATATTATTTGATTGGCTTTATAAGGTAGCTTATGATGCAAATTTACATGACATATCTCACAATATTATTTGATTGGTTGTATAAGGTAGCTTATGATGCAGAAAATTTGGTTATTATTGTAAATGTTTAATTAATTTATAATATTTAAATTAATTTTTTAATAAATGAGTTACTCTTATATGTAAGGAATGACATTTTAAAATGTAAATACAGGGGCAACAAAATTTCTATATTAGATTATTTATATAGAAAATATGGTTTCTAAATTGTATTTTTTTTTAAACTGAAAGAATTTTGAATCATATCTATATGTTAAATTGAAAATATGTATAAATTTTTTTTTATGTTCCACAATATTTTGAGACAACAATATGTAACTGAGTTTTTTTGTTATTAATAATAAAATGCTAGATTTTTTCTTATGGAAAAAATAGGTGTAACAAAGTTTTATTATTAAATGAATAACATTTTATAATTTAGAAATATATTTCAAAATAACATTTCAAAATTTATTATTTTTGGATGCACATTGATTTGAACTTGAATTTTGCTATTACTAGCATAGATCCATCATAACTCTGGCTCTATCAAGCCCAAAGAGGAATCAAATCACTTGAGGTGCGAACCCATTTTAAAGTCCTAAACTGAGGAAAAGTTTACACCTCAACGTATTTGATCCCTCTCGGCCCCATACTTAAAGATGAATCTATATTGGTTCCAAAAAACAACAATTACCAAAGTGAAATCATCTCATCCAAAAAAATTTAAAAAAATATTTACAACATCAAAATGGTAAAATGTTAAGTAATTATCATGTTGAGCAAAAATGGTTTTGTAATTTAGGGATAACACATAAATCCAACAAATTGGCAAAAGTTGAATTCATTCATTAAGTATGAACTAAAATACTTGCAAGTATCAATTGTCACAAAATTAATGTCAAACACATTGTTATATTATTAACTTAGTAATACATAATCCAATATATTTTCCATCACAATCATCCACATAACACATAAATCCTATAAATAGGCCAAATTTGCATTCATTCATTGATTATGAAGTAAAATATTTACTAGTTTCAAGTTGTAAAGTATACCACTTAATATGAAAATTGAAATTGGAATCCGGTGTATATTTATATAAATCTATTTTACAATCTAGCCAATGGTTTATCTATGCTAGTTGAGTAAAAATCAAAGAGATTGATCTAGGACCTATTATTTTATGAAGCATCCACCCATTTCATATGGGTTATACATGTTTTTATTTCTCCTGACTTACTTGTAAAAATGCATGCATGAACCCTATATTTTGTAGAAAAGATGTGTGTGTTCTTCTAATTTGGAATAGTAAACAACAATACATAAATACTATAAATATGTCAAATTGCATTCATTCAATGATTATGAGGTAAAAATATTCATTTAGGCATTTCAAGTTGTAAAGTATACCACTTAATATGGGAATTGAAATTGAAATCAATTGTATATTTATATAAATTTATTTTACAATCTAGCAAATGGTTGATATATATATATATATATATATATATATATATATATACCATCAAAACAGTGAATTTTAACAAAGTAATAATCATGTTGAGTAAATTTGGTTTTGTAATTTAGTGGTAACACATAAATCCTACAAATCCCCAGAAGTTGCACTAATTAATTAATTAATTATGAAGTTAAATACTTGCAACTTACCTTATTATTATCAATTTACAATTATCACAAAATTAATATTTAACATGTTGTTATACTATTAACTTAGTAATACATAATCCAATATATTTTCTATTACAATGATCCATGTTCCAACTCCAATGGGAATAGTAAACAATAACACATAATCCTATAAACAACCCAAAATTATATTCATTCATTGATTATGAAGTAAAATATGTATTTACCCATTTCAAATTGTAAAGTATTCCATATAATATGGAAATTGAAATTGAAATCCTATGTATATTTATATAAATCTATTTTACAATCTAGCCAATGGCTGATCTATGCTCATTCAAGAAACAAAAATTATCAAACTGAAATCATCTCATCCAAAAGATTTAAAAAATATTTACCCCTTCAAAATGGTGAATTGTAATAAAGTAATAATCATGTTGAGTAAAAATGGCTTTGCAATTTAGGAGTAACACATAAGTCTTACATCTCATCCAAAAGTTGCATGCCTACATGTAACACACATAACACATTTCATCCAGTTTAAGTTGTAGAAAGTGCCTAACTAAAATGTAAATTAAATGTTAAAATTTTGTATATTTTAATATATAACCATATTTAATAATTACTGTGTTATAAATTAAATATTAAGATTTTCTATATTTTAGTATATAACAATATTTGATAATTATTAAGATATAAATTAAATTAAATGACAAAATTTTCTATATTTTAGTATGTAACACTATTTGATAGCTTATTTTATTTGCAAGAGGATGACTCTCTATTTCTTTATGGTTACTTTAACAAGTTTCCAAAGTGAACATAGAGCTTATAGGGAAGAGAGCCAGTGAATTTTTTATCCAAGTTAAAGTTCCTAATATCGAAGAAAGTTTAAATTGTCAATAATTTAGGGAAGATTTAGTCTTCTATTATATTTGATTGTTTTACTTCCTCATCACAAATGCTTATGGAATTTTAAACTAAGTCACTATATTTTTCATCAACATAGTAAACAAGGAAGATACATTCTTCAATGTGCTGAGCAACATGATAAGTCACGATAAGTATTAACTCTTATGGAAAGTTTTCTAATAATATTCTTTACAATTATGAAATGCCAAAAGAATTAATTACATATTTAGTTTAATCAATTTGGAAGCGACTTTATTGAAATCTTTTATTTTTCCTGGGAAAAACACTTGGATATCAATCAAAGTTATGTGAGGTTCATTATTATTTTAATGGATAATTAAAGTAGAGTCTAATATATTTTCCATTACTTATTTTTGGAAATGGTTTGTTAAATTTATCTAATCCAATTATATTCATTTGGTAATATTCCAAAATTGAAGGCATATACATTTAATACATTGAACTAAAACCAGTTGGGTTCCATTAACATATACAATACTTTAGCGTATATAAAGGTATTCCAATTTTGTTAATTACTTTACTTGGGTTATAGATAGGAAACCACTCTTCAATTTCGTCATAGTTGTTAATCACATGGCTTTACTTTTGACCCAACAAATAATATTGATCCATCCAAATAATATTACCAATATAGATCCATCCTAATGTTGTTGGATCTACTAAGCACTTAGATGGATCAAACTCATTGAGATGCAAACTTTTCCTTATATTTTGTACTCTAAAAAGGTTTGCACCTCAAGGGATTTGATCCCTTTCATCATGGTTAATATATTTGGAATTAAGATGAATCTACACTAGTTTAATATGTAAATCCCTCCTATGTGGTTAAATTCCTTATATGTAAATCCCTATTATATTGGTGGATCAACTCCTAGATCTCATAGCAAGACGCATCCATGTTTCAATAAAGTTTTAATTATACCTTATTCAGTGCGCCAAAAGAGGAGGTGCTTTCTGATGCAAACCAGAACCTTCTTAGTCTACATATGCGGATCCATAAGCGTATTTAGCCTCAACATGAGCACAAAATCTTCTCGATTTCTTTGAGATACAAGATAAACTCAAAATAATTAACCCACGGCTTTGTTTCGAAATTATACACGGGAATAAAGGTATAACATGATAGCTTTCCTCTAACTCAATACACAGTAGAGAATAATACCAATACCTCTTTCATCGCACTCGGGAAGAACCATGAGACTACTCTCTCATTCAGTCCGACTCATTATGATTCTGATAGGCTTCGACCTTCAGGCCATCATCCATTCAAACTATCACACATTACTCCCACGTGATTTTACCGATTACAAAGAACCTGATTCACTAATGACCGCCTGTTCTCTTCTTCAAAGGAAAATTGGCCTTCGATCTTCTGATCGCTCACCTCTTCCAAGTCTTGTCTTTCCTGCAATTTGCATGGATACACAAAGGATTTTCGAGCACATACCAAAAGTTCAACAAGAAATTATCCTCCTTATCCTGGTTATAGACATACAATTCATAAAAATATGAAATATGCTTCTACTATGTGAACAATGCGACTGCGCATGCCTGATTCTCATAATACACAAGTAGAAACCTCTTTATATGAGAACGAATACAGCGTCTCTCTTCAATTCACCGATTGTATTCAATCATAGTGTATAACTACATCAAATTCACTAAAATCACTATTTAATTTCTCGGAGCTTGAATGCAATTTAGAGATTGAATTACACAAGAACAATTTGCCACTAGTTTGTCCTGTTCGCTCAAAAAATCTCCTATTCTGAGCTTTTCTCTTCGAACTCTCTCTCAAGCTACCGAGCTAAAAAACACTTCTCGATCTATCACACTAGTTATCTACAATGAACCTCTAATTGTGTTTAAATGCATAAAGTAAATCTGTTACAGATCCACAATTTAGGGAAAAAAACTAATTTTAGACTTTGTTCTATGACTCGGCTACTTATCTGCTAAAAATGCTCGACCAAAACTAAGTGATTACAACATAGGATTCTAAGATCATTTTATTTAAAAACTATTTTCTATTTTAATTTACAAAAACAGTAAATTACAAATGAGACATAGTCTCTTCTAGAAAGTCCTACTTGACTTTGTGAATTCATAAATGACTTTACCCTTCTTGAACCTATGCTCCTACATCATACTTCCCAGCTTGATTTTGTTCATGGGCTCTTGTCCATGAGTTCCCTCTCTATTTTTATTTTTTTTGTAACATTGCAGTAGACACCCAAAGTTTAAAGGCTAGGTAGTTCTCTCATCTTGAACAACCCCCTCAACCATCTCTTCCAGCACTCTTTCAGCAACAGGTCTATTGGTTCCTCTAGTACATATTCTGCTTTCATAGAACACTTATGTTCTTTCTTCATCTGACCTGCAAACAATATGTCATAAGGTTCACCTTCATCTGCATTTGAACAGATCAATTTTCATGTTACAAAAGAAAACAACAAATATATTAGCATAAAAATGCTTTTTATCCAAGAATTCTTTGCATGAATTCCCTGGTCCTTCCCTCCTTTGCTTGCTTATGTTACATCACCACCCTTAGTAATTTCACCAAACATATTTCCTTCATCTTCCTTCATGACTAAACATTTATGTGCTTCCTCCATTATTGCAATACTTGCATTAGGCATTCCCTATGAATCTGTTCCTTCCAACAACCAATTATTGCACGCTTTGTTAGTCATCACATTCTCAAAATCACTTAACAAACTTTGTTGTGAAATTACCTTGACCTCTACTTCAACCTTTGAATCTTCCACAAACTTCTTGTCAGTCATCATCAACAACTGCTTACTGACTTCCTCTTGCTTACATCTGAATGGATGAAGACTATTCTTCTTACCATTCATTTCAAAGGAATACACATTCCTCTTTCCTTCATGTACTGCATCTTTGTCAAACTGCCAAGGCCTACCTAATAAAACATGACAAGCATCCATTTCTATTATGTCACAAGGCTTACCTCATCCTGATAATTCCCAATTTGGAACTCTACTTGGCATTGTTCATTCACTAGAACTTGATGACCTTTCTGCAGCCATGCAACTCTATATGGTTCTAGATGTATTGTTCTCTTCCATTTCAGTTTGTCTACCATTTCTGTAGACACCAAATTATCAGTACTACCACTATCTATGGATGTAATTCCCACATCTGCCTTCCTCGATATCAAAGCCGCACCTTCTTTTGGGTAATTCTCAACCACTTCTAATTCCTTTGGAGTCTTAGTTTCAGCTTGCACTACTTGTGCTCCTCTTTCTCTTGCAATGTTATCCTGACAATCCCATGGCATATGGCCAAGTTTCCCACATGTATAACACCTTACTTGTCTACCTCTATTTTAATTAAAAAAAACAGTAAATTAAAAATGATACGTAGTCTCTTCTAGAAAGTCCTACTTGACTTTGTAAAGTCATCAATGACTTCACCCTTTTTGAACCTATGCTCTTGCATTAGACTTGCTAGCTTGATTTTGTTCATGGGCTCCTCTCCATGAGTTCCCTCTCTGTTGTTTTTCTGTAACATTGCAGCAGACACCCAAAGTTTAAATCTGGATATTTCTCTCATCTTGAACAGTCCCCTCATCCATCTCTTCCAGCATTCTTTCAACAATAGGTCTACTGGTTCCTCTGCTACATATTCTACTTTCATAGAACAATTTTTTTCTTTCTTCATCTGACCTACAAACAATATGTCAGAAGGTTCACCTTCATCTGCATTAGAACAGGTCAATTTTCCTATTACAAAAGAAAACAACAAATATATTAGCATAAAAATGCTTGTTATCCAAGAATTCTTTGCATGAATTCCCTGGTCCTTCCCTCCTTTGCTTGCTTCTGTTACATCAAAATCTGGAACCATAATACCTTTGGAAACATTTTTCAAGACAAAAGTGCCCTGGAAGGAGATTTGGAAAAGCTCCAAATCATTACCATGGAGGCAGGGAAAACGGTCGAAAATAAACTGAAAGAAAAGGAGATCATGGCAAAGTTGGACAAGAGATGCAAGCAAGAAGAAATTTTCTGGAAGCAAAAGTCCAGAGTGGGGTGGATCAAAGAAGGGGAAAAAAACACATCCTTCTTCCACAGATTGGTAATTTAGCACCATAACCACAACCGCATATCCAAACTCAAATCAGAGAATGGAACCATCCTAGAAACACATGAAGATATTGAAAAAGAGCTCATCAACCACTTCCAATATCTTTTCTCAAAGCTATTCCCCTCAAGGGCTCAAGCAATAAAGAAAGTCATTGACTACATTCCAAAAATCCTTAATCTGGAACATAATGCAGGATTGATGAAAGTCATTTCTTTACAGGAGGTAGAGACAGTTGTTAACTAGATGGTAGATGATAAAGCACTAGGACCTGATGGTTTCACCACAAATTTCTTCCATCACTGCTGGGATATGGTAAAGACTGAAATCTGGGAATTGGTGGAAGAATATCGGCAAAATTTGTGGGTCTTTCCAGCACTCAACATGACTTTTCTCACTCTGATTGCAAACGAAAAAGGAGTTGTGAATCCAAGTAAATTCCGCCCCATCTCCCTATGCAATGTAATTTACAAGATCATCACCAAAGTCATAGCCAATCGACTAAAAACCCTACTACCTTTACTCATCTCTCATGAGCAAACTGGCTATGTTGAAGGCAGGAAAATTATTAATGGGATAATCCTGGCCCACGAAATCACACACTCTCTCAAAATCACCAAAAAACCTAGAATGCTCATCAAGCTTGATCTTTCCAAACCTTCGACAAGCTAGGCTAGGAATGTATGGAACAAATGCAGCTCCTAGCTTTTGGCTTTAGTCAAGATTGGACGAAATGGATTATGGCCCTAAATTCCTCAACTTTCTTCTCTACCTTGGTCAATAGAGCACCCTATCTTATGTTCTCCCCTTCTAGAGGCATCCTCCAGGGAGATATGATCTCTCCCTTCATCTTCATCCTGATGGATGAAGGCTTGGGTAGACTCCTCAAAAACAAACTCTCAAAATGTTCACTTAGAGGTCTCTCCTTCCACAATATCCCTCCCCATATCGATCAACAATTTGTTGACGATAATCTCCCCTTTGGTCACCCCTTTTCCCAAGAAGCCCAATGCATTTCAAAAGTCCTCAACACTTTCTAGGAAGCCTCAGGAACCACCATTAACCTTGAAAAATTGCTCGCATTCTTGGTTTCTTCGTCTCCAACCTACCTACCAAGTACCTTGGAGCTCCTCTTATAGACAGTGCAGTCAAACACTCCTCTTGGAAAGACCTGCTAGCCAAGATGGAAAGCAGAATCTCCTCTTGGACTTTCAGAACACTAAATTTGGCCAGCAGACTCACCCTCCTCAATTCGGTCCTGCAATCAATGCCCCTTTACCTTTTTTCGATTCTATCTGCCCCTAAATGGGTCCTCAAATCCATACAAAAAATCTAGTGCAATTTCCTCCAGGGGGAAAGGTAACCAACACAAGTGGGCACTTATCAATTGGAAAATTGTGACCCTACCCAAATGGGGGGCGGGAGGTCCTGGGGATTCTAGATCTAGAAAAAAATAATGAGATCCTCTCCACCAAGATTTGGTGGAATTTGATAGCTAAAAATACCACTCCCTCGGCGTTATTCTGGAACAAAATATATGCATAGGACTGGCCTACTCCTACGCTAATCTGCTATGACCGGGACCCTCCAGGCTCGCTGATCTGGAGAGTTGCCAATTGTTAGCACACTCTTATCCAACAACATGAATTTTGGGAAATTTGAAATGGGGCACATGCCAATTTCTGGTATGACTCTTAGCAACAATTACCTAAATTATTGTATCTATTCAATCTGCAGCATCACCAGGACATCCCACACAAGCTTGACAGAGCAATAGTCAAGTATTTCTGGAAGGAATCCAATAATAACCATTTCCTCCTATGGAAAGAACCCACTGAATGGGGGGCAATGGGGAATAATATACCCATGGACATCATCTGGGAAGAATTACAAAAGAGAAGGATAAAATTCCATGAGGAAGAAGACATTGTCAGATGGGGGACAACACCAAAGGAACATTCACGGCTAAAGAAGCTTATTCACTCTGTTATCTCCTAAATAACTTAATTTTCAATATGTCAAACTCAGACAAATTATTTTTTGTAGTAGTGAAGATTTTAGGGTATATTATGAAAGATTTTTTAATGATTAACAAAATTGGAATATTTGGTGTTCTGTTTTTCAAGAAATTTGAAAGTTTTAGCTTTCAGTGGCTTAGGCGAATTTTTCCATAGTTCATTAGCCACCGAAAAGCCCAGCTTTCGGCAGCTAACAATTTCTACTTAGGACCGCGTTAACCACCAAAAGACTGTTGATGTCATTTTTATAAAAAATTGGAAAGGGGGCTTTCGATGGCTTAGGCAAACTTACCAACAGTTCGTTAGCCACTGAAAGGCCCAGGTTATGGCAGCATAGCAAGTGGGTCCAAGAAGATTGCATTAACAACCGAAAGCTAATTAAATACATTTTTTGGAAAAGAAGCTTTTAGTGGCTTGGGTGAATGGACCAACAGTTCATTAGCCATCGAAAATCCCAGCTTTTGGCAGCTTGGGAATTAAACCCTACATTCCCTTAACTGTCGAAAAGGCCAAAAAAGGAAAAACGGTTAGCTATCAATCAAAATCAAACGTTGTCAGCATGGGGCACGTCATGATCTAGCACTTAATCGTCGAAAAGACTGGTGGACTGCAGTAAATCATAAGTTGGTGGATAAAAGGTCGTTATTGATCTGAAGTGACTGATAGAACCCTAGCCTTCTCTCCATCTGTCCCACGATTGCAGTTAAACCTCCATGAAGCATCAAGTTCCAGTTAAAAATGATTGCTATGCTGGTCGACAGGAGCTAGGTGACATCAGCTATCTTGAGTCACATCCAGATGTGTGTTAGTTATTCAAAGATGTGGGTTGTTACAGGTTCTGTGAGAAAATCCAGTGTTCACACCAGCAAGTTGCAGAAGCCTTTTCTCTTTCTTTTGATGGCTCTAAGGCATTGATAGGCAAAGAAGAGTTCCAAGTTGATGAAACCCTAATTGCAAAAGTGGCAGAACTCCCAAGAACTGGGGAGAAATGGTTTAAGACCACCATTACTAAAAATGTAGAATTCAGATGATACTTAAAACCTAAACACAAAGATGTAGTATGGAAGAAAAGCGTTCCATCCACCAAGCTAGAGGAGAGGTGGCAGCAATTATTGAAAGCAATCTTGGTTTACATAACCTATGAAGGCAGGTATAACAGGGTGATGATATACCACTTCAAATTGATGAATCATTTTACAGGCAGAAGCCCTTTAAACCTACCTTTCTACCTCCAGAAGAGCCTAACCAAGATAGCACACCAGGTCAAGGCCCAGCCCACTAAAATCGCAGGAAGGTTATCTCACCATGGCCTAATACAACACATTGTATAAGAATTGTTGGAAAGGAGAAATATAGAATGGGCATATTTCTTATTCTAGAATGAGTTTGAAACAGGTTTACAGCCAGAAGATAAAGGGAAGTCCCCTTCAAAGAAATCCACCACCCCCAGGAGTGTAAAGAGGAAGAGGAGGGCTATCTCACGAGTGACAGTGGATCGGCCTTCTCCAACTTCTAAAACCAACCAAGCTAAAAGAAATATGGACTTCGGTGGAAAGGAGAAGGAGGCCCCAGCACAAATTGGAAATATACTAAACTTGCCCTACTCAGAAGAAGAAGAAGAAAGGGAGCAGGAAATTGACTTAACCGAATAGGATGCCACAGAACCTAAGGGGTTTCCATCACCTACACCAAGAGAAGACTAGGGTGAACCAGTGGAAGAGGCTTCCTCTAGCAAACCTAGGTCACAGAGAGTCAACCAGTTGTTAAAGCAAGTATATGAACTAGAGGTCCTAGAAAGGGAGATAAAAAGAACTAATGCAGTATTAACCAAGAAAAACACTCAATTGAACAATTCCCTACTAGAAATGAAAGGTATGTATCTCCTACTGCAAAAAAGGAATCTGAGGTTTATGAAGGACAACACCAGGCTTTACAGGATGATCAGACTTTTGAGGTTGCAGATGAAGAATTCCAACTCAAACCCTAGCTCTCAAGCTCACTTTGCACAAGAAACCCTAGCAGAGGCAGCAACAAGTTTTCAAGATCCTGAGGCAGCTCATGATGTTGCTGCTCTGTCAAATCCTATGCAAATTGAAGAAATACTAGAAGGACGGAGGTAAAAGCTGTAAAAGGTTGATTTAAAGGCTAATAAAATTTTGCAGAAAACAGGGCTTTTCGTGGCTTAGGCGAACGCAACAATTATTCATTAGCCACCGAAAGCAGAGCTTTCGGCAGCTAATAGACCCAGGATTCTGCTTCCTTAACCACCGAAAGCAAAAAAGGGTGCAGAAAGGTATTTTGACACACAGAACTAGTTTTGGAGGATACAACTACCTCAGGGATGAATTATAAAGCTGAAAATTGAGGAAAAGCACCAATGGAGGGGGGTCTGTTCTAGTTTTGAGGGTGTGATCAAGGAGAAATGGGTCACAAACCCTACCTATTTTTGACCAACCGTGGCTTATCTATCAGATAATAGGTTACAGCTCTACTTCAGTAATCACTGCAGTTTTCAAAGAGTTCAATGAGTGAACAAGTGTTAGAGTTAGATAGACTAGTACTTAAATTATGATTTTTTACCTAATTTTGCAAAAAACATTTATTTTATCTATTTTTAGTAAATCAAATTCAACTTTTCGGGATCTGAATATTTTTGTAAAGGCTATAAAGCCAAAGACTTCTGTTGAAGCAAGGCTTCGACTTCGGAGACTTTTAGACCCTTATTGTTATCAAGCTTCTCATGTTATTCATCATTTAATATAAGCTCTGTTTCCATTATATGTTTAGCTTCCATATCTTTTCTATTATGTACTTGTGCTTGAATATCTGATTCAAGTTTATTCTTTTTATCTAATGTTAGATAATTGTCATCCTATCTATGTGTTGATGAGTTGAATTGCAAGTATTCTTCCTTGTTATGATTAGCCATTCATATGTGATTGCTTTATGTATGAATTTACCAGCATAGTAAATTCTCCATTTATTCACCTTATTATCAACCCTCTGAACATTGGTGGTTAGAAGCCTTATCTTTTGATTGAGTTTTATGCATGTCTTAGGAAAGTGAGGTCTTGTAGTTCATCTAACTTGATCCATTTAGAAAAAATCATTAAAAACATTTAAGTTACCAGGCATCCTCGAGCTGCAACCTAGAGGAGTTTCTTGGAGTGATAACAAATTGGCATCGAAGGCGGGGAGAGGAGAGTGAAGCTCAGCTTCCCTGGGAGACGACATAGATTCTACTTTGATGATAGACAAAGTTTGGACACTATTTTGGTTGTAATCATCTATCTAGCGTCTCCATTGGAATAAGGTGGCTTCAAGAAGACCACGTACCAGAGCAAACCCTCAAGTGCCACTAGTAACACTTGTTTCAGATCCAGAAGAGATTCTAAGAAGAGCTAGGGCTTCATAAGACAGACGTCCAGAGTTGCAAGGGAAGCTACATCAGGTATTTCAAGAGGTATTTCTGTTGTTATATCAAATGGACCTCCATTTCAATCTCCTTCTGCTAAAACATATAATTCTCAAGAATTTATAATTGAATCAGAAAATTTTAGGGTTGAGGAATCTTCAAGCATCGCTGCTTGTGTAGATCCAATCCTTGGCGACTCCACAGAGATAAATCCACCCCGAATACTCTCTCAGCTACCACCCACACCAGCAGTATCTCCTTCTGCCCTTTCCATACCCACTTCCAATATGGCTGCCCCTCTGACCAAAATGGAAAGGATCCTTGTTGCCAGATACGCCCCTCTAAATTTTTGTAACCCCCTCTCTACTATGCCTACTAGAGATTATCTCAAATACATGCCTAAGTTTGCTGGGGAGGGTGATTTCACAACTGAAGAACACCTAGAGGCCTTCTACAGTTATGTTGAGAATATAAACATTGAACAAGAGGATGTGTGGACTAGGGTTTTTGTGCAAAGTCTAGATGGTCAGGCAAGGAAATGGTTCAAAGAGTTGCCTATTGGATCAATAGCAGGCATTGAAGCCCTAGATGACATATTTTTTAAGCATTGGGGAGAGAGAAGAGACCACCTTTACTATATCACTGAGTTTAGCAATCTAAAGAGAGAGAATGGTGAGTCTGTTTCTAACTTCACCAAAATATTTAACAAGATGTTCAGCAAGATCCCTGGTGAGATCAAGCCAACTGAAACTTCAGCCAAAATCACCTATGTCAATGCCTTTCATTCATAATTATGTCTTCTTCTCAGAGAAAGAAGATTAGCTTCTCTGTCACTCATGCAAGATGTTTCCCTTGAAGTGGAATCCAATATCGTTGCATCTCAGAAGGTTAAAGGAAAAATTGACAAGAAGAAGCAACCCTCAGATCCTCTAGGGGCTTCTTCATCAGAGAACAAAATCTAGAAAATGGCCAAAATGTTGGACAGCCTGACAGCTAAAATGTCTAGACTAAAATACCGAGGGAAAATACCTGTGAAGGGTAAAGGGCCAAATGATTTTGCTAACAGAAACCCTAATTTTGTCCCTTACAGAAGAAACAACCAACTAGCTCAGATCCTTCAAAGGGATAGGAATCAAGTTGAGGATCAAAGAATCAGAGCTTATTTTCATAATGTTGTGCTAGAAGAAGAACCAGAGTTCACTCAAGAAGAAGGAGAGGCAGAAGACAATATCAACTGTATGGAGGATGAGGTAGATCTCTCTTTCCTAACACAAGCAGACTATGAGGAAGTCCGCATGAATGAACAGATCATGGAAGAATCTATGTATCAGGCAGATGATCAAGAAGGTTATAATTTGAGATATAGAATTGTTGCTCCTATGAAGAAGACTCCTGCCCCTACAAAGCAGCCTACTCCTCAGGCTAGGAAGATTGTTGCTCCTGCAAAGAAGATGATTGTTCCTCCAAAACAACAGCAAAGGCCATTACAACCATCGGCTCATGATCCTATTCATTTCAAAGCCACGCCACAAGAGGTAAGAACTTCTGACAAATTGTCCTATGCTTTCAATCTTGAGTCAGAAATTCAGAAGTTAAAAATCTCTTTTCCCTTGATAGAACTGATGAAGAATGAGGCCTTCAAGGCATCCATACTGAAATCTCTTCAGCCAAGGACTCCTCTAGATGCTGATTTTGTGAACTTGCAAGATGATAAGCCCATAGTAATCCTAGGCCCTATGATTGAAGAGTTGGATGAGTCTTCCCCACCTTTCTACATATCTCTGAATATCCATGATAAAATCCTTCATAACTGTTTGTTGGACTCAGGAGCTTCCCATAAGATAATGCCAAAAAAAGGGATGGATGAGCTCGGCCTTAGCATTACAAAACCCTACCATGATCTATTCTCATTTGACTCCAGGAAGGTCAAATGCCTGGGCCTCATCAAAGACCTAGTCATAAACCTCTCTCAGCTGCCTTCAAAAAGTATAGTGATGGACATAGTGGTGGCTGGTATCCCACCTAAGTTTTGCCTCCTTTTGTCTCGCTCATGGAGTAAAAGGTTGGGTGGTACCCTTCAGATGGACCTTACATATGCTACAATTCCAATGTTTGGAGGGGAGATCAAGAGACTCTACAGGGAGAACCAGTTTACCTACATCATCAACAATGCTAAGAACTCTATAAACCATCCAATATATGCAGTAGACATAGACTTCGGGGCATGCATCCTACAGATAGATGATTCCCAGCCTACATCCATGCAGCTTAGAAAACCTACCTATCAGCCACCTGGGGAGGTAACCACCTCTGTCTGGAGCATTTTTTTTATGGGGCTAGTACTCAAGCCTTAGCAGGTGCAGGAATAGTCCTGATTTATCCTTCAAAGGAGACTTTACATTTGTCTTATAAGCTGGATTTCAAGACTACTAACAACATAGCAGAATATGAGGCGTTACTGCTGGGAGTGAAGGCTGCTAAAGAAATGGGAATCATGTGCATAAAGATCTTTGGAGATGCAGATCTCATCATACAGCAGGTGAACAATACTTTTCAAGCAAAGAATGTCAGATTGAAGGCATACAAAGATGAGGCATGGAAACTCAGGGACTCCTTCATGTTTTTTGAACTCTCATATATACCTAGGGCTATGAATCATCTGGATGATTCCCTTACTGTCTCTGCAAGTCTGTTTGTTCCCCCTTTACCTCCTAAGTTGAGCTATGATATCCTAGTCAGGTACAGGCCATCCCTGCCTGATAATGTAAAATTTTGGAAGGTGTTTGAGAATGATGATGAGCTTAGTAAATTCCTCCACATAGTAGATGAATTTTCTAATATGCATATTGATCAAGAAAACCTAAATATGGAAGAATATCAAAGGCTCAAGTTAAAATATAAAGTAGGTGATCAGAACATTGTTCAGTTACCTAGTAATTATATAACTCGGGGTCTGGTACCCCTGGAAGAGCTAATTGATCATAATGATGTCCCTTTTAAACCTGCCAAAAAGGAGAAAGATCCTGCTGTCCAAGAGCAAAACATAGGTATCCAAAATCATCCAAAATCCATAAATCTGTCCACTGAGTTGACTGTTGATCAGAGGTCAAAATTTTGTAGTCTGATGAAAGAGTTTCCTGATATCTTTGCCTGGGAATACAGTGACCTGAAAACCTATGACACCAGTATCACCCAACACAGGATCCCCCTGGAGAAGGACACCGTCTCTTTCAAACAGAAGCTGAGATCCATCAGTGCTCTCCTACTGCCTGTGATTGAAAAAGAAATCCAAAAGCTCCTTAAAGCCAAAATCATAATTCCCCTCTAGTATTCCAAATGGAATGCAAATTTAGTAGTGGTAAGGAAGAAGAAATGGGAGATTAGGTTATCTGTGGGTTTCAGAAACCTGAACAAATGCTCCAAGAAAGAGAACTCTTCATTACCCAAGATGGAGCATCTGTTGCAAAGAGTCTCAGGGGCTAGTGTCATGTCATTCCTAGATGGTTTCTTTGGATAAAACCAAATTACTGTGCACTCTGATGACCAAGAAAATACTGTGTTTACCACTCCCTAGGGCACCTTCATGTATGCTAAAATGTCATTTGGGCTGATGAATGTTGGGGCCACTTTTCAAAGAGCCATGGACCTAGCTTCTGTAGGATTGAAAGACAAATTTGTTTTCATATACCTTGATGACCTCACTATTTACTCCCACAGCCATGAAGAACATTTGCAGCACTTGAGGAAGGTATTTTTGAAATGTAGAAAATTTGGGATATCACTGAACCCGAAGAAGTCTCAATTTGCACCCAGTAAGGGCAAACTCCTAGGTCACATAGTCTCAGCTGAAGGTGTGAAGATTGATCCTGTTCGAGTTGAAGCAATCCAGAAGTTGTCCATACCTAGGTCAAAAAGGGATATTCAGTCCTTTCCCGGGTAAGATAAATTTTGTTAGGAGGTTTATCCCAAATTTTTCTAAGCTGGTAAAACACATAACCTCTATGTTGAAAAAGGAGGCTGAAATCAAATGGATAGGACAAGCAAGAAGCTCTTTTGATGACATCAAGAAGGCTATCATGGAAGCTCCCACTCTGATTAGTCCAGACTACACCAAGGGTTTCTAAATTTTCTCCTTTGCATCCTATGACACAGTAGCAGTTGTGCTGTTACAAAAAGATGATGAATGCATTGATCACCCTATTGCCTTTTTTAGCAAGACATTGAGGGATGTTGAACTAAAATATGATCCCTTTGAAAAGCAGGATTATGCTTTCATCAAGTCATTGAAAGCCTTCAGGGTTTACATTCTACATGCCAAGGTCCTTGCCTATGTCCCTTCAGCTGCTGTAAAGGATGTATTAACTCATCCTGACATTGATGGAAAGAGAGCTAAATGGATTGCCAAGCTTATTGAGTTTGACATAGAAGTAAATCCCACGAAGCTAGTGAAAGGACAAGGTCTAGCTAAACTCATGGCTAAAGAAAATTGTGATCTTTTGGGAATGAATTTTATTTGTATAACTTCAGCTAACCTGCAGACAAAGAGAGCAATAGAAACATCAGCAGAAGCAGCAGTAGAGGCAGTTCAGGAGCAAAATGACATTCAACAAGTAGTTGAGAACTTGTCCTCATGTAAGTGGTACTCAGGTATTATTCATTTCCTGCAAAAGTTAGAAGTTCCCCTTGGACTCACTCTAAATCAGGCACAGGCTCTTAAACTTAAGTCTATTAAATTTTGTGCAATTGATAAACTATTGTATTGGAAAGATCTGTTTGGTGTTTTGTTGAGATGCTTAGATAAAGAAGAGTCAGTTTAGGTCATGCATCAGTTTCATTCAAGCACATGTGGAGGCCATCATTACTGGAAGACCACATCCCACAAGATTATGAGGGCTGGGTACTATTGTCCTATTCTTTTCTCTTATGTGTGTACCTTTGTGAGAGCCTGTGACAAGTGCCAAAGATTCATAGGAACGGTAGCAGCTCAGATCCTTTCCCCTTAGACCTATTGTAGTGAATGGTCCTTTCTAGCAGTGGGGTCTTGATTTCATAGGTGAAATTAATCCTTCATCAAGTGGTCAGCACAAATGGATCCTAGTAGCTACAGACTATTTCACCAAGTGGATAGAGGCAGTCCCTACAAGGAATGCCACTCAGCAAGTCATCATGAGGTTTTATGAGAACATCTTTATCGGGTTTGGATGCCCAGTAAGGTTAGTGACTAATAATGCACCAGCTTTCAAAGCCGGGGCATTAGTTAACATGTGTGAGTCAATGAGCATTCAGTTGGTGCATTCCACTTCCTATTACCCCCAAGGAAATGACCTTGCTAAGTCATCCAATAAAATCCTAGTCAGGATCATCAGAAAACTACTGGAGAATAATAATAAAAAGCTGGGATTCTAAGCTAAAGTTTGCTCTATGGGCTGATAGAGTGACTGACAAGAGATCCATAGGGACTTCTCCTTTCAAGTTGGTTTATGGTACTGAGGCCATTTTTCCCATTCATCTGATTCTGCCAGCTGCAAAATTCTTTCAAGAGGAACATGATGAACCAAATGACATGGTAAGGAGGATGCTTGATTTGATGGAGTTCCAGCAAGTCAGGGAACATGTGATGGAAAGGTCAGAAGCTCATCAACAAAAGATCAAGATTATTTTTGACAAAAGGGCAAAGGTGGACAACTTTCAGGTTGGAGATTGGATCCTCAAATGGGATACTGTTAGGCAAGACAAGTGAAAGCATGGAAAGTTTGACTCTCTTTGGATAGGCCCTTTTGTGATAGCTCAAGTGCATCAGAACAACACCTTCAAATTACAAAATCTGGAAGGAGAGGAGGTGTTTGATGGCCCAATAAATGGACGATTTCTGAAACTCTATTCCATCTAAGGCTTTAAGGCCTTGTTATTGTAAAATATTATTTAGTTGATCATTTTTTCTTACAAAATAAACTCCATGCCCAATGGAACAGTAGAAGATAGGTTTAATTCTTATTTTTCAGAAAAGGCATTTTGGTCTAGGGTTCTTGGGACCTCACAGGGAGGTTCCCATCCCCAAGTAGGAGCCAGATGTTATCTCCTAAATAAATTAATTTTCAATAGGTCAAACTCAGACAATTTATTTTTCGTAGTAGTGAAGATTTCAAGGTATATTATGAAAGATTTTTTAATGATTAACAAAATTGGAATATCTGGTGTTCTATTTTTCAAGAAATTTGAAAGTTTTAGCTTTCGGTGGCTTAGGGGAACTTTCCCACAGTTCTTTAGCCACCGAAAATCCCAACTTTCGGCAACTAACAATTTTGACTCAGGACTGCGTTAACCACGGAAAGCCTGTTGACGTCGTTTTTATAAAAAATTGGAAAGGGGGCTTTCGGTGCCTTAGGACAACTTACCAATAGTTCATTAGCCATCGAAAGGCCCAGGTTTTGGCAGCATAGCAAGTGGGTCCAGGAAGACATTAACAATTGAAAGTTAATTAAATACGTTTTTTGGAAAGGAAGCTTTCGGTGGCTTGGGCGAATGGACCAACGGTTCATTAGCCACCAAAAAGGCCAGCTTTCGGCAGCTTGCGAATTAAACCCTAGATTCCCTTAACTGCCAAAAAGTCCAAAAAAAAAAAACGGTTAGCTATCCATCAAAATCAAACGTTGTCAGCATGGGGCACATCATGATCTAGCACTTAACTGCCAAAAAGACTGGGGGACTGCAGTAAATCATAAGTTGGTGGATAAAAGGTCGTTATTGATCTGAAGTGACTGATAGAACCCTAGCCTGCCCTCCATCTGTCCCACGATTGCAGTTAAACCTCCACGAAGCATCAAGTTCCAGTTAAAAATGATTGCTATGCTGGCTATCTCATGGTTATCACCAGACTCCACCATCATCTTACTCAAGTACCAATAGAGTGGTTAAACCCTCAAAATTAGCACCATATCCTCAGTACACTCCACATTCTATGCATGCATCCTTACTGCTCAATGCCATCCCTGAAACCAGCGCTCTAATCTCCATCACAGAATTCAAATTTTGATTTTTGCAGGTACTAAGAAGAACAACCCAGAGATGAAGAAAGGGGAAGGACTTGCCCTTAGACAGGAGCTAGGTGACATCAGCTATCTTGAGTCACATCCAGAAGTTTGTGAGTTATTCAAAGATGCAGGTTGTTATAGGTTCTGTGAGAAAATCCAGGGTTCACACCAGCAAGTTGCAGAAGCATTTGCTCTTTCTTTTGATGGCTCTAAGGCGTTGATAGGTAAAGAAAAGTTCCAAGTTGTTGAAACCTTAATTGCAGAAGTGGCAGAACTCCCAAGAACTGGGGAGAAATGGTTTAATACCACCATTACTAAAAATGTAGAATTCAGATCATACTTAAAACTTGAACACAAAGATGTAGTATGGAAGAAAAGCGTTCCATCCACTTGGCTAGAGGAGAGGTGGCAACAATTATTGAAAGCAATCTTGGTTTACATAACTTATGAAGGAAGGTATAACAGGGTGATGATATACCACTTCAAATTGATGAATCATTTTACAAGCAGAAGCCCTTTCTACCTCCACAAGAGCTTAACCAAGATGGCACACAAGGTCAAGGCCCAACCCACTAAAATCGCAGGAAGATTATCTCACCATTTGCCTAATACAACTCATTGTACAAGAATTGATGCAAAGGAGAAACATAGCATGGGAATATTTCTTATTCTAGAATAAATTTGAAACAGGTTTACAACCAAAAGATAAAGGGAAGTCCCCTTCAAAGAAATCCACCACCCCCAGGAGTGGAAAGAGGAAGAGGAGGGCTATCTCACCAGTTACAGTGGATCAACCTTCTCCAACTTCTAAAACCAACCAAGCTAAAAGAAATCTGGACCTCAGTGGAAAGGAGAAGGAGGCCTTAGCACAAAGTGGAAATATACTAAACTTTCCCTACTCATACTTAGAAGAAGAATGGGAGCAGGAAGTTGACCTAACCGAACAAGCTACCACAGAACCTAAGGGGTTTCCATCACCCACACCAAGAGAAGACCAAGGTGAACCAGTGGAAGAGGCTTCCTCTAGCAAACCTAGGTCACAGAGAGTCAAGCAACTGTTAATGCAAGTATATGAACTAGAGGTCCTGGAAAGGGAGATAGAAAGAACTAATGCAGTATTAACCAAGAAAAACACTCAATTGAACAATTCCCTACTAGAAATGAAAGGTATGTATTTCCTGCTGCAAAAAAGGATTCTGAGGTTTATGAAGGACAACACCAGGCTTTACAGGATGATCAGACTTTTGAGGTTGTAGATGAAGAATTCCAACTCAAACCCTATCTCTCAAGCTCACTTTGCACTAGAAACCCTAGTAGAGGCAGCAGCAAGTTTTCAAGATTTTGAGGCAGCTCATGATGTTGTTGCTCTATCAAATCCTATGCAAATTGAAGAAATACCAAAAGGACAGAGGTAAAATCTGGTAATGGTTGATTTAAAGGATAATAAAAATTTGTAGAAAACAAGGCTTTTGGTGGCTTAGGTGAACGCAGCAGTTGTTCATTAGCCACCGAAAGCAGAGCTTTCGGCAGCTAACAGACCTAGGATTTTGCTTCCTTAACCACCGAAAGCAAAAAAGTGTGCAAAAAGATATTTTGACACACGGAACCAGTTTTGGCGGATAAAACTACCTCAAGGATAAATTATAAAGCTGAAAATTGACGAAAAGCCCCAGTGGAGGGGTGTCTGTTCTAGTTTTGAGGGTGCGATCAAGGAGAAATGGGTCACAAACCCTACCTGTTTTTGACCAACCGTGGCTTATCTATCAGATAACAGGTTACAGCTCTACTTTAGTAATCACTGCAGTTATCAAAGAGTTCAATGAGTGAACAAGTGTTAGAGTTAGATAGACTAGTACTTAAATTAGGGTTTTTGACCTAATTTTGCAAAAAAAAATTATTTTATCTATTTTTAGTAAATCAGATCCAATTTTTCAAGATCTGAATATTTTTGTAATGGCTATAAAGCCTAAGACTTATGTTGAAGCAAGGGTTCGACTTTGGATACTTTTAGACCCTTATTTTTATCAGGCTTCTCATGTTATTCATCATTTAATATAAGCTCTTTTGCCATTATATGTTCAGCTTCCATATCTTTTTTGTTCTGTACTTTTGCTTCAATGTCTGATTCAGGTTTATTCTTTTTATCTAATGCCAGATAGTTGTCATCCTATCTATGTGTTGATGAATTGAATTGCAAGTATTCTTCCTTGTTATGATTAGCCATTCACATGTGATTGCTTTATGTATGAATCTGGCAGCATAGTAAATTCTCCATTTATTCACCTTATTATCAACCCTCTGAGCATTGGTGGTTAGAAGCCTTATATTTTGATTGAGTTTTATGCATGTCTTGAGAAAGTGAGGTGTTGTAGGTCATCTGACTTGATCCATTTAGAAAAAACCATTAAAAACATTTAAGTTAGCAGGAATCCTCGAGCTGCAACCTAGAGGAGTTTCGTGGAATGATAACACACTCCACTCTCATGAGCATTTGGAGCCTCCTAACCCCCTCTGGTGGAAAATCTGGGATTCCAATTATTGGCCAAAAAATTCTACTTTTATTTGGTTGTTAACACATCATAAGATCCTCGCCTGGGATAATTTACTAAAAAGAGGCTTCCTCGTTCCATCCTTCTGCATCACTTGCAGGGAACACTCGAAAACCATAGATTGCCTCTTATATTCTTGTGCCATGGATGATACTATCTGGAACCTAGTGGAGGTGAAATGAAAAAAAATAGAGTCAAAAGTGATGTAATAAAAACCCTCTAGTCATGGGGGGATAAGCCCTGTCAATGCAAACTTCTAAATCGCCTCTGGTCGCTCATCCTTGGATTTGTGGTTTGGAACATCTGGAAAGAAAGAAATCATCGCATCTTCAATGGGAAACAACATAATGTCGCGGAGGTCTGGCTAGGCATCTAGAAGAACATACAAGAAACACTTATGATCGACAATTGGTATAGCGACGACCTCCCTAGCATCCAATTAGAATGGGACATACTTCTTGGATGGGGGATGGATCCAAAAGACTTCTCCATTCAACCTCACCCCCTACAAATGTGCATATCCTGCCCCAATCATTGGGAGAAACCTCCGTCAAGACTCTTCAAACTAAACTTTGATGGCACGTCTAAAGGAAACCTCAGAGAGGCGGGATTTGGGGTTGCAATCTGAGACTGCACATGAACCATCCAGCATGTCTATTGGGGAGACTTGGGTATTGACAACAAAAATGAATCAAAGTTATCTGGGCTTACATAAGGAATTCGATTGGCTACGGACCTGAATCTTCTCCCCCTTATTGTGGAAGCAGATTCACAAATAATCCTCTCACTTACAACTAGTCTACAAAATGGAACACAGAGAGAAAATCTCACCCAATTGGAGATTGGGTCATTGGCTTGGACAACTTGATCAAATTCTTAGTATTGGCAGAGGCATCACCTTCCACCGCGTTAAACGAAAGGAAAACCCATTAGTTGATCGCCTTGCCAATGAGGCAGTGGGTTGCCACTCTTCCTATATTCACAACAACTTCGCCTCTCTCAACATGGTGGCTCTCGTCAAAGACTGTGAATAGATTGCAAATAAGGATTTGATACACCCGGATGTGGGTGACATAAAGACCACCTCCAGGGAACACCTGGCGTAAGGAAAAATTGATGACGCGGAGGGCAGCCACATGATTGACAGCGAGGAGTATTTAAACAGGGAGGAAGGTGGCATGCCTGCTAGCCCTGTGGGTAGAGGCGCGGTCATGTCCAGCTTAAACCGACGAGCTGGGAATTAATTCCCAGTACGAGCCATCATTACACCTCGCATAATGGGGCAATCCAGATTAAGCATGGAGGGAACTCTCACTCTCCCTCATCCGCCAATGCGTCTAAGCCCGCGTCTGAGTCTGCGACTATGTTCACTGTAGTCTTCGTCCACTCCAAGCTCATACTATTGCTAATCTACATCTGCATTTGACTAGTGCTCACCCCGTTGGAAATCTGCATGATACCTCATAGGAAGATATGCCCAGGTAATGCAGAATCCCACGCAGAGGAAGTGCAGGTAGAGGTAATGTTGGTAGAAGAAGTGGACGACGAAAGGCAAACATAGGGGATACAGATGAATTCATGGAACAAATCTCCATATCAGTTCATTTCATGATAGATGAGAGGGAGACCAAAGCGGTGTCGGACCACCTAGCCTGAAGAAAAAGTGGTGGCTGCATCAACCACTACTAGATGATGAAAAACATGCTCGATCTGTTGCTGGAAGACATGACAACTAAGTGGAGTGGAGCCAATGATATTTCCCAGGGCCTGCGAACCAGTATTCTCCAGGTGGATATGCAACTGAAAACCTTGGAGATGAATTTCAATCTGAGACACTGCTCTATGTTTCCCAACACCGAAAATGAAGAAAACAATGGCGCCAAAAACCAAGGTGAAAAAGGTGGCCCCTCCTTTGCTGGTGCGAATTCTCCAGGGAAATTCCAGGAACATGGGGACCTCCCAAATAACACCACTCCGGTCAAAAGGGGACGTGAGCCCATTCCCGATGCCATTATAGCCACACCAATCTAGAAGAGGCATCCCAACGAACCTCTGGATGAATTCAGACCATATCCAATTCTGGAAGAAACCCACGAGGAGCATGCTGAGGACGCACCACCATAGAGGCCACGACATCCTCCCTGGTTCACTCAATCAATTCGAGTTTTTTTGTGCTTCTTTGTTTTTAAGATATGTCTTTTTCTTAGCAAACTACGACCAATTTTGGCTTTGTAATATGTCAGTCCAGGTCTATAGCCACAGAAGGAACATATGTCTTTACTTCTATGAACATCGTAATTCCAATTTTTTTGATCGTTTAGAAGGGTGGTCTGTTAACTTACGACCGCCTTAGCTAGCTTTTGTTATACTCGCTTTGTACTCTTTTTTTATACTATGAATACAATTGTTCTCTACTATTTACAAAGAAAAAAAAACTTAGATCTACACATATACTCCAATAATTAATTTTTTAATTTTTAATTAATTGAAATATGAATATCCTTTGTTTTGAAATTTATTATAAAAGTAATATAGATTCATTCACAATGTGCAAATTAATATACATTCAGTCAAAATTTGTTTAATTTCCCTCAATGCTTTGAAAGATTTCATGAAACTTACTATCCCGGTAAATTCTAAGCATGGAGGGATTTTTAAAAATTGACATCACTTTGGTTAAAGAGTGAGCCCTGAATCTTATGGCTATGTAATATGTCACTCGGACATTTATGGTTAACTTGACATACACTTGGTCTTGAAATCATAACCTGAATCGTCTAACTACTCGCTAAGTCCATTGAACTCATAATAATTACATTATGGACCAATAACATAACCTCATTTGAGCCCTTCTTATTAACATTAAACGCATCTATCCATATATGTATAGACTAACCATGAGTATAATTATAATAACCTTAGTCCCCAAATAAGAATACAAATTTGAAGGACAATTTTAGTTTCCCCAAATAAGAATACAAGTTTGAAATGGACAGTTTTAGTTTATAAATACTTGTATTTTGTTTGAAAATAAAAATAATAAATTATAATCCAAATATATCTGATTTTCATTGCCATATTTTTATTAAAGTTTATTTAGATATGGATTTTGGTGAATGTTATTACATATCTTTCTATTGGGGACTTTTTGTTCTAGTACCTCATTATTAAGGCATATTACAATGAAATATATGGATCTTGTCCATGTACAAAGAAGTATTAGGCATCGAATCTGTTTGCAACCCAATAATCAAGTATTTTAGTAATACAAAGTCATTACAAGATATAATTACTCCCATTTTCAAGGTTATTTTAGTAATACAAAGTTACTATAAGATATAGTTATTCCATTTTTCTTAACCTTGAAAGTTAAGATATTCCACTCTTATCAATATTCCATGTGTAAAAATACCTTACTTTAGTCTTATATCTTTGTATTTCATTTCATCATTTTTCTCCCAACTCCTTCTCCAATCAAACTTTTATGTACTTGCTTCTTTCTTTTGAAGTTGCTTCAAGCATTTTTAGCTCTTTTTATCTCTTTCTCATCTCAAATCTCATTAACAATTTTTTATTACACAACATTAATATGAAATTGAATATTAATGTAATTCATTAAAACATGCTTATTAAAAATTATTAATAAATAATTTTAGAATGTTGTAGAGCTTTAGGGTTTTGTTTAGGGTTTCTATTGTAAACATTTAATGGAGAGGCAAACCCATATACTTCGATCACCATCATCATTATCACAGTGATCATTTTTACTATCATCATTTTCATTATCATTATCATCATGGAAATTTCTTACGAATGATCATTTTCATTTTGTTATTGTTGTACTTGTATTCATTTTTTGTGATATTGGTTTATAAGGTAGATCATGAAATTGTTTTTTAGAAGATATAAAAAACTTAAAAATTTGATCGAGAAGCTAAAGGTTATACTCTTGACAAAAGTTATTACTGCACAATAAGATTAGTATCATAAATATTAAAATATTTTGTAAGCATGAGTCATATTTCAACCATAAACGTAATCTTAAGACAAGGACTAGCTGCTTCATAGCTATCTCTTATGATTTCTCTTTCTTTTCTCAATTTGTCTTTGATATGGACTAGCCACTTTGTGGCATATTCACTTGTTGTGTATAAATGAACTCCGTTGTACCTCGTAGATACATGAGAACATGCTTCACTGCAACCTAATGTACCCTCCTCGACTACCATAAACTTTCTCGAGGTATTCATAGCAAAGCATATTATTTGGTCTAGTGTTGACCAAATAGATCAACGAACCAATTAGTTTCCTATATAATGTAGGATCGACCAACTCTGACTCGGAAGCATCTAGCTTCTTTAGAATGGTGATCATAGGTGTCAACATAGGTCTGCAATCCTCCATCTCAAATCTCCTGATCATAATATCAACTCCATATTTTCCTTGCCCCAAGAAAATCTCACCTATTTGTTTCCTTACCTCCAATCTTATAAAGTAATGCATCATGTTGATGCCCTTCATCTCAAACTCTGAAGCTATATCTCTCTTGCACATCTCAATGAGCTTCTTTGACCCGGTAACAAACAAGTCATCGACATAAAGGACCAAGATAAGTGGATCATATCCAACAAGTGTAAAATACAAGTTGGGATCTACCTCACTCTTGATGAAGCCCATAGCCAACAGATACCCATCAATCCTTGAGTACCATGCCCTCAGTGCTTGCTTGAGTCTGTATAATGTCTTCTTCAACCTACATACATGAGAATATCTCCCATGCACTTAAAATCCCTAAGGTTGCTCAATGTACGCTTCTTCCTTAATCACTCCATCTTTCATCTAATGTATCCTCCACCCCATCTCTGAAGCAATAGATATAAGAGCTCTGATATAGGTATACCTGGCTACTAGAGTGAATGTTTCCTCATGGTCTACTCCTCCTTCTGGGAGAACCCTCTAGCCATGAACCTCACCTTGTACTTCTCCACACTATCATCTGCAATGTGTTTGATCTTGTATATCCATCTTGAAATCACCACATATTTCCCTTCTAGTCTCGAAATTATGTCCCTCACATTATTCTTCATAATGGATGCATACTCCTCCATCATGGTATCCCTCCAAATTTGATGGCCTACTACTTCCTCAACACTGACAGGCTTGAAATCAATGATGTCACTCATGAGTGCCATGTAACTCAAAAAGTGTCCCGACGGTCTACTATGATTGAAATCACACCTAGGATCCTCTACATGCTCTTGACCATCTCTTAGTGTATGCTCTATCCATCTCCACCTCCTCTTAAAATAAGTAGAAGGAGCCTCCAACTCCTCCTCTTGATTTAAATACTAAGTCTCTATACTTATTGGTGTTGATCTCACCTCAACCTTTGGATCCTCTCGTTCCTCGTCCTCTACCACCACTGGAAGGGTGTCATGTGACTTCCTAAATCCTTGACTCTCATCAAATTGAACATCCCCCTCAATATTGTTTTCCTAGCGATTGAATGTTTATCATGTATGCCTTTGAAGTCTCACAATACCCCACAAAGATAACCTTCCTTTCTTAAGGTACCAACTTCGTCCTCTTCTCTGATGGTACATGCACATACACCAGACATCCAAAGACACGAAAGTGACCAATAGATGGTCTCACTCCTATGAATGCTTCCCCGTGAGTGTTGTCCTCCAAGGCCTTATGAGGACTCATGTTTTGAATGTAAATTGTCGTGTCACATGCTCTTACCTAGAGAAACATGGACAAATCCTAATCATGGATCATTGCATTGGCAACTAATGATGGCCTTGCTCTTCCTTTCTACAACCCCATTATGTTGTGGGTTGTAAGGTATTGTCAATTCCTTCTTAATTATATCCTCCTTGCAAAAATTGTTGAACTTGTTTCCTATATGCTGACCTCCATTATATGTCCTCAAAACTTTCATCTTCCTCTCTATCTAATTCTCCATGAGAGCACTAAACTATTAAAACCAACTGAAGAACTCGTCCTTGGTCTTCATAAAGTAGATCCATGTCCCCCTAGAGAAATAATCTATGAAGGTCACATAGTAGTTATAACTAATTAGTGGTGATACCAACATAGACCCAAATATGTCTAAACGCATTAGGTCCAATATCCTTTTGGGCATTCTATCAATGTTAAAAAAGTTTGTCTTGGAATACATGCCAAGCGCACATCCCTCGCACACGCCCTACTGCTCTACACTGAACTCTGGAAGACCAATGAAAATCTCCCTCAATATTGGTAAATCCTTGCAGTTCAAGTGACCCATCCTCATGTTCCATAACTTGCACAAATTATCATTATCACTATGAAGTAGAGAACGTATTGGTTGAGCCTTGAACAAGTACAAGTTACCAACTCGTCTTCCAATCACTCATGTATCTGAACTGCAGCCTTTTAACCTAACAAGTACCTATCCATTTTGAAAATAAACCACATATCCCTTGTCCTCAATGGATGAAATCGATAGTAGATTCTTTGTTAGCCTTGATACACATAGCACATGCTTCACCTCCAAAGGACCTCCAAACTCCAACTAAAACTGAATATCTCCAATCTCCTATATTGCACACTTGGCATCATTACCAAGTTCCACATGTAGCTATGAGTCTTTCTTTCAAATATTGAAGGCACTAGTAGAATTTGACAAATAAATGACTGCTTGAATAAAAGCGTTAGTCTTGACAACGTTTTTAAGCTAAATACTAATAAATTTGAGCAACACGGCTAAAAATTACTAAATTAAATGATTAATTTATTCATCGAATAAAAAATACAGCTAAATCAAATTAAGTCACAATCTAAAAATGACTAAAATAATGACTAGGTTGATTAACTTATAATATACAGTATGTCTTAATTAATTATTATACCCACAGCTTATAAAAAAAAACTATGATGCATTACATTACTCCATGAATTTCCACTAAAACTATAAGCAAGCATCTTGATCGAAACATCTCCCTCCTCCTCGTCCACATGACCATGGTAGATTATGGAGGTTATTGCCCCATGGTACTTTTACTTGCAAAACAACATAGTAATCTTGTACACTATTGTTATTTTGTTTGCTTATTTATTTTTATATTTTTCTAACATATATTTAATACTTTATACAAAATAAAACTATACAAAGCATAGTTACATTAGTAATTAATAAAATATAATTAAATTAGATATTATTTAAAAAAATATGTAAATTATATATCAACTATTATATATATAAAACTGTAAAAGTTACAGGTAAACAAGCTCGGTAGGTTAGCTCAAGTGGTTGAGAGTTGTTTATGTTAGCAAAAGGTCTCGGAGTCAAATCCCTGAGTAGCTCTGGCGAGGCCTCACTCGATGTCCCCACCAAATTAGGCCCCATAATTAGGGGACGACGGTTTACCTCGGGTACCATCCTAAAAAAAATGGGGAAGAACTTGAGGGTTTCCCGAGCGATGTTCCGTCTTAAAAGAAAGCCTGGTGGGTAAGCTCAAGTGGTTGAGAGGTGTTTACGCTAGCAGGTCTCGAGGTCAAATCCTCAGGTGAGTATGCAAGGGCCTCACTCGATGTCTCCACCGGGTTAGGCCTCGTAATCAGGGTCGATGGTTTTCCTCGAGTACCATCCTAAAAAAATGGGAAAGTACCTGAGGGTTTTCTGAGCGATGTTCCATCTTAAAAAAAAATGTTACATGCAAACATAATTATATATTAGTTTTATATTTTATATGTAATATATAATTATATATTAATTTTAATATATCATACCAATTGTAATATAATATACAAAACTTAAAAAATAATTATAAAAAAAAAATTAAGAAATTAAAAAAGAGATTGTAATAATTACCTTACATTTTACTTTTATTTGTTTATGAAACTCTTTGGCGGGAAAAGGCATGTGCGTCATTTAAGGTTGTAAATGTGAATTAGCCCAGGATTTTAAGTTTTTCTTCTGCTTTTCAATGGGGAGAGGGGTTTTCTTAGTGTGTAGTCACTGGTTGGAGATGAAAGGCCCACCAAAACCATCATCGTCTTCGAATCTTGTCGAGGAGGACAATCCCATCAAAGAAGCACAAGGTAAGATTTTTAACTAAAGTTTTGTTATTTTATATTGGTATAAGAAAATTCAACTAGGGATTTGTTGACAATATTGATGTACATCCAGATCATGGTCGCACAGACTCTATGTTTATATTGTTGGCGTGTTTGTCGGTACACAACCTCATATCCGTGGTTGTGGTCGCTCCTCCTTTGCATGTGATTTGTGGCTACCAAACCAAAATGTCAATAAAGGTGTTTTTGCTCAAGGAGGAGTTTACCTCAGCTCTTGCCCATCAAGGAATCCCCTTGTTAAGTATGTATTCAAACCCAGTCAGAAGGTCCCAAGGGCTTGAGTGAGATTTGATCCTTGGATCTCCAGTTTAGTCAATTCTCTGGTGTATTTCAATTTTAATAAGATCAGTATTTTAAAAGATGGGACAATTGTTTAAGTTAGGGATTCCGGTTATCAAGCTTATTTGTTGTTTTTCATCTAATTTTATTCAATTCACATCGTAATATTTTTGTCACTAGATTCTCTTTACAATAAATATGTGTATTAATAATATGGATCTATGTATACAAGTCTAGTAATGGTGAAATGCGTTGAATAGTGAGTGGAGGAGGCTTCTGGGGTTTTATTGCAGGGTCGAAGAGGGAGTTTTGTTTGGATATGTGAGTTATTTGTGAGAGAGAAACAAAGACTAATTTGAAGAAAAGAAGATCCCATAAATTTTGAAGCAAGCTGAGAAGTGGGTCATAACCCACAGGTCATAGAGTGATTCCAAATGAAGGAATTTCGCCTAAATATGATAGGCAAGTGAAGCATCCAAAAGAAATTGATTACGAGGCCTAACCCGGTGGGGACATCCAAAAGAAACTCCAAATGACAGTAGGAACTCTAACCCAATTGACAAGCACTCACTATTTGGTCTTTGAGTGATTCATATATGAGAGCAATCAGAAGGGCATCTTAGGTAGCTTGATGCAGCTGCAACCTTCTGGCTGCCAAGGGATTTCCTATCTCTATTCTTGATCAGTGTTTGGTCCTTTGTCATTCTATCCTTGACAGCAGCCAAAAGGACCTGTTATAGTAACTAGATGTTGCATCCTTCAAACTACTAAGAGAGCTTCAATTTGTAATCATGTTAATAATTAGCAATCGGAAATTTTATGTGCTCAGCTGTATTAAAATATTTCTAACACTGCTTCTAATAATAGGAATAGGTCGATGAAATAAAATTATGTTTTATATCTCGGGAAAAGAAAATAGGACTAGGACGAAGACTATAATGCAAAATATTCCAAACACAAAAATAAATTTTTGAAACAAGAATTGAACATAAATTTTATGATGATGAACAAAATTCTAAATCTAAATAGAAAGATAAACGCACTGGACCATTCCAGAGTTTAAAATCTTAATTCATGGGAAAAAATTGCCTTGTATCTCAATTAACAACAAAAATATCGCTATTGAAATATTATGCAAATATGTAACAATAAGATTCACAACCTGTGGACGATATTTTGCTGGTGCAGATATTCAAGACGATGCAATATCTGGCGTGTGTATATTCCGATCATGTTCTCTTCAATTCGTTTGTATTTATTCAGTACAAACCGCAATGAGTCCCAAGCTCAAGAAAAAACACAAATGGCCATCCTTCTGCAACACAGCAGTACTACTATTTTCTTGCATTTCTGGCAAGCATGTGTAAGATGGTCACAAGGTACCTCAAGCAATGAATTAAAACAATAAAGCAAGGGGTTTACTTACAACAGAGCTACCCAGTTAACACGCAATGTTTAGATGATTCAATCTCCTGAGAACATCTATTTCCTAAAACAGAGTATTGTGAAAGACCACAAACATGCTTCTTTAATCAAACTATCAAAAAAATATTCACTGCAACTCTTTCCAAACCTCTCTTTAAAATTGAGACAACTACCAGCCGTATAGTAGATTACGTATCCAATAAAATATATCAAGTAAATTACTTGAGATTATCCTGCAATCTACCTGCTGTATCTCAGGCCCAGTAGTCTCTACATCACTGATCTTGACAGCGAAAAAGTTACCATCATCCGTGGAGTATCATAAGAAATAAAAGAACCACTTTAAGGTCAAGCTCAATGGGATAGCAGTGGAAGTTCGCCACTGCTAGGTATGGCACTGAGCTCTATAAATATGATAGGCAAGTGAAGCATCCAAAAGAAATTGATTATATGCATCACATATTAAAACAACTTAAACAATTTCCAAGCTGCATACAAACGTGAACTCCACATTATATATCTCATACATGTTACAATACATACAAAAGCAGTTTTCAGATGTCACTGAAATTCTTATCCCAAAGGTATGAATACTTGAGTAAGGAGAATGTATTAAAATCTATTACATTTCGTCCACAGAATACATGTAAAAACATAGGATGCCATGCAACAATGTAAACAATTAAAATTTAAAACACATTAAACATTACCGACATCAAAGTAAACTTGGGCATGATTGATCTTTTTCCATTTTTATAAGGAAAAATGAAAGCAGAACAGGACAGAAGACACAAGCAAAAACTTATAGGTCATAGGGGTGGGCCGAGAGGATTGATACTGCTTCTTGTGGGATTGATTCTCTCCTTAGGATGACCATACCCAATTTACGGTCAATTTTTCTTACCTTGTTGCTCCAACAGTGTTCATCTTCAGAAGTAGAGACGCACCAGCAACTGCAACATTTTGGATTCTGTTACAGTAGAGGAGGCACATCAATGTTATAGGAGGACAACAAAAGGGAGATTTACATGGTGCTTTTCTCCTAGAGTATACTTGCTGTCTTAAAATTTAACAGTTTGAGTTCAGATTAAATTTAGAGTGTGCTTTTTAAAGTTTAGAATAACAGTATTTCTCTATTATTAAGGTGCTTTTCTAGTTTCGAAAAAGTGTTTTTCTAGCTTTATATTAGGTGCTTCTTGCATGAGGAATTCTGGGCCCTCCTTTACGATAGAAGGAGGGCGCAGATCTCAAGGAGAGGTGCTTGGCTTCATTAGCTGTCCTACCACAGTTGAGGCGAATTATTCCTAGGCAGCAATTCATACAGGATTGGGCGCTGAACCCTGGGCAATTTAAGGGTTTGCTTTTTAATCTGGGCACCCACAGGGATGGGTTATTTTGTAGCCTCTGCCTTCTTTTATTGAGATCATAAAAAAGCAGTAGCAGGTTTGCCGATCCATTTAACTTTCATTGTTCATATCTTTTTCAGTGTGACATGTTTGAATTTTTTTTTAGTATAGATTAGATTTCCAGCTTTGAGAGTAGATTGAAGCTTTTCATTTTGGGTTTTAATCTGAGTGCAGTAAACTGTTACCTGAGCTGAAAATTTCAACAAAAGTGGCACTCTGGTTGACCAGACCTTTCAGGTAAAGTACTTTCCCTCTGGGCACTGCTTGACAGCAGTTGTAACATGGAAGGTCCCATGCCTAGGGCTCCCTGTGGAAATGGCAAAAAAAGTTACCCGAACTCAATCAGCCACTGCATTTGTTTGGGATGTGTGCCCAAAGACTAAACCAGCAAGCATTGCTTCTTGTTGAACATCTAGAGATGTAATTGAACCCACCTGCCCTGGCTGTAAATAAAATAACTTATGACTAAAAATTAGAATGATCCCCATTCAATATCCTCTCCAAGAGGCATACAAATGACAGATTGCAAATCAAGCTGATGTTGGACTCACGATTGCCATTAGACCAAAACCCACAGGTATTAATCTCTGCCACAATCACCAAAGTTAGAATCTCAGGAGGCGATTAGTCCATGTCACGAAACTCACGGGGAGCACTGAACCCAATATCCAACAATCTCCCCCCCAACGCAAGCCGGGTGAGTTTCGAACCCTTGACCTGTTGCTCTGATGCCATTTGTTGGACTCACGAATGTCGTTAGACCAGAACCCACAGGTATTAATCTCCGCCACAAATTCAAGCCTCTGCTACCAAGTTTGCCACAGAAGAGTTCCGTCTACCTTCAGAAGATGACACATCGTTCCTTGTGCCTCTTCTCTATCCCTGCCGCAAATTCGAGCCTCTGCTGCCAAGTTCGTTGAGCATAGGTTGTCATTGAGGACAACACATTAATGACAAAGGTTGAAGTGATGACATGAAGAACATGATCAATGGCAAGGACAAGATGACAAAGATGGATGACATGGCATGAATGAGCCAAATGATCCATTCTGTGGTCATTTGTGGTTTATATGGTTATAGGTGGCTCTACAAAGAAAGCTTTGAAGAATTTGGGGTCTTGGAACCCTTGAGGATAGCCCTAGGGCATAAGGAAGATGTAGGCACCCACATGCACATGATGATTGATACTATGGTGGAGACTCCATGATCTTTAATGAAGTGGCATATGTGACATAACATCATTGAAGTAACGTACAAGCAATAAGAAAAAAGGGTTGATGTGGCATCTCCTCAAGACTTGAAACCATTAACTTGGACCTTGGATAATATAATGAAACCCTCAATGATCCACATAAAAAGTTTAAAGAACATATTAAGAAGGTCGGCCCAGTATACAATGAAGAAATATAAAACATATATATATATATAATTGGCAAGTCGGCTCAGCTATAAGTTAATGATAAAAAATTAAAAATGATAAATTATTTTTTAAGACAAGTCAACTCCAAAAATTATAGCAAACGACCTAATAAATACATCTTGAAACCTTCAATTTGGTGAAAATATTCGGATGTGTGGAAGAGCTCTGATTTTCGGACTGTTTACTGAGGCACACGCAGGTCACTGTTGAAGATTTTCTTTGGGCTGCTACAGCACAGTTGACAGGGCATTGTTTGAAGTTTATTTCTGATTTTTTGGGTATATGACAGCTCTGAAGCAGTGATATTGTACCGGCATTAAGGCAGCAAGGTTGTTGGAGAGTATGGGCAGCTAAAGAACTGTTGTAAAGTAGCTTGGATGAAATAATGAAGTGACACAGTACAGTGATATGATAAACTTGTTGAAGCAGTGATATGATAAACTTGTTGAAGCAGATTTGATAAATTTGTTGATAAACTTGATGATCACTACACGCAGACCTTAGTTGACTTGGCAGTGACATACATTGTTTTGACATTAACTTGACAGTGGTGACAAAGATTGACTTGATGATGACAACATGACAGCCGACAGGAAAGTGTTAGCAGTGACAATTCTTTATTTCACTTGATAAGTGACAAAGATCTACAAATAGCAATATCACTTGAAGTCTTCCCCAGATTGATTTAATGAACTTGTACATGATAGTGACAACCAAGTGGCATGACAGAGATTGGTAGTGACAGCAGTGACAAATGAGATGTGTCTGTACAGCAGCAGTGGCATAAGTTAATGATTGTTTGATAACAAGTGTCTGTATGTAATACAAGCTGGGCCTTGTAATATGCTTACTAGTTGGAACTAAGAAAAACCAAGCTGAGTCTTGGAATAGAAGTTGGTGCTTCTGATTCAGTTGAAGCTGATAGACCCCATGGTTGTAGCCGTTTGAATTAAATATAAAAAGATTACAAAGCGTATATCTTGTGTCTCTATTGGTGTGAATTGTTGTGATGAATGACATGTTTAATGAGTAGCTTTGTATAGCTTAGCATGAATGATGATCTCTGTTAAAGTGGAAATGTAAATGATACATGTTAGGATTAGAAGAAGTTGAAAAATTGGAATTAAGCGCAAGCTCACTGATTCAACCCCCCTCTCAGTGAGCCATTGTGTCCAACAGCTGATTGGTGCAAGTTTAGAGCAGATGGACACCACGATAATAATTGTCTTAGCTACTCAATTTGAACCGCAGAGACTATTCATTCAAGCAGTTGCAGATGTGTAATTAAAAAAGATGCACTGGAACGAAGACATACCATGGCAAATATTACTACTTATTGTGTACTATAATAGGAAAAAGTACTTGATAGATATGGAGTCTGGATATTCAATGAATGCAGCAAAATATTTCACCCACCCTCAAGAGCCAAAAATATAATAAAAAGGAGGCATGCCAAAGCAAGCTACAAATTGCAAACAAACCTCAGGTCAAGACATAAAAGCTGGTTAGTTGATTTCATGAAAGTACAGCTCACAATTGAAATTCACAAAGTACATTCTATAAATGATAAAGACAAGCCACTAACCAATTTCTCAAACCAATTCCAGATTATCATTGTGAACAATATAATTGAAAATTCCTTAGAGCACTTCAACAGTTGCAAGTTGCAACACACTAACAGCTATGCCAAATCCATTTTAGATTGATCAGCCGGTTCATCTGCAGGCTGCAGCCCACTAAACCCTGAACCAATGTGTTTTTAGAGTAAACAGCTGGTGTGTTCATGGAAATTCCACTCAGATCACTTCATTAAGCTCAGTCTCCAAACCTGTTTCAGATAGCTTGCTAATGCATTATTACCAAAGTCACCCCTGCACTTCATCAATTGCAAGTCACTCAACTGCTACTGAATCTTACCCAGTGTGTTTCAGCGATATCTTTACAGAGGCTGTTGTTTGATGCTGAATATATCATAGTGTCATGTCAAACCTTTTTCTAGATCTCGTGCAATATTGGCCTCTTGGGGTGTGCCTTCCTTGCATAGCCCGTCCATGAGGGCAGTATATGTAATCATATCTGGAAAATGACTGCCATCTTTCATGAGCTTAAATAACTTAATTGACTCAAGAAGATTACCAGCTTTCCAAAATCCATCCATCAATGTGCTGTATGTAACATCAACAAGGTTTGAAACTTGCTTTGGAATTCCATAGAAGATCTGTTAAGCTTTGTCTGTCCTGTGATGCTTACGGAGTCCATCTATTAATGTACTGTAGCGAGCTAGATCAGTTCTGCAACCTTTCTCCAGCATATCTTGAAGGAGCTCCTCGGCCTTCTCTAGATTATCCACCTTGCGAAACCCGCCTATAAGTGTATTATATGTGATATCATCAGGTTGATGGCCTATTTCAACCATAACATCTAACAACCGGAGGGCTTCCAGAAGCTTGCCTTCTTTGCAAAGACCAGAAATAAGAGCGTTGTATGTGATAACATTCGGACTGTTCCCCTTATCCAGCATTTCATGAAGCACTTTGGTGGCCTCCTTCCATTGCCTTTCCTTGACAAGGCCATCGATAAACGCAGTGTACGTAACAACATCAGGGAATATGTTCTTGGTGTTCATCCCATAGAAGAGCTTCCTAGCCTCCCCCAACTTGCCTTCCTTACAGAAACCATCAATAAGCGCACTGTATGTGACAGAACTGGGACATATGTTTTTGTCTGGCATTTCATAGAAGAGTTTCCTAGCCTCCTCCACCTTGGCTGCCTTACAGTAACCATCAATAAGCGCACTGTATGTGACAGCATTGGGACATATGTTTTTGTCCGGCATTTCATAGAAGAGTTTCCTAGCCTCCTCCACCTTGCCTGCCTTACATTGCCTGCCTTACAGTAACCATCAATAAGTGCACTGTATGTGACAGCATTGGGGTATATGTTTTTTGTCGGGCATTTCATAAAAGAGCTTCCTGGCCTCCTCCAACTTGCCTTCCTTGCAGAAACCATCAATAAGGGTGCTAAATGTAACAATGTCCAGCTCATGGCCCTTTTTCAGCATAACAGCTATCAATCCGAACGCGTCGTGGGTTTTCCCTCGTTTGCTCACCATCTGATTAAAATGTTTGTCAGCGTTCTCTGTCCTGCCCACCCTGCAAAGCCCTTTGATGAGCATATTGAATATTATGACATTTGGAATATAACCATGTGCTTCCATTCCTTCAAACACTTTGAAAGCATGATCCAGTCTACCTGTTTCACAGTGACAGTTGATGTCAATGCTCAGAGATGTGAGATTTGGAATAATGTCTGCCTCCACCATAAGTCTGTAAACAGACAATGCTGATCGGTGCTGCTTCAGTCGGACTAGGCTACTTAACAATAGATTGCAGGTGTTGAGAGTGGGATAGGATTTAGCTGAAAGCAGACGGTTGAAGGTCTCGACTGCCTCTGCAAGCCTATTTGTCTGACAGAATGTTTTAATGCGCGTGTGGGCAGTGGCATCCAAATTGTGGAAGGAGTGTTGAGAACTGGTATGGACAACTGAATTCTTGTTCCTCCGTATGGAAAGCATTGGCCTTCTCCTCGCAGTCGCGACTCGCCACCATCGCCATTGTTTTGGGTGAAATTGATCGCCGTGTCACCCGCTCGCCGTAACACCCTAAACCCACCCGCAAAACCTGTTCGAAACCCTAAAACCTTCATTCATTCATCCATTCCCTGAATCCTTGTATTCACAATTGATTGAGATATGTGGAATTGGGGTTTTGATTAAATTGGGGTTGTATCAATTATTGGTTCATCCAGGAATGTACTTTAGCATGGCAGGCTAAACTTTTATGTGGTAATTTAAAGTTTTTTAAATTTTAATTGTTAAATTGAATTTTTATGTGGTAATTCAAAGTTTTTTAAATTTTAATTGTTAAATTGAATTAAAATTTAAGTCTTGTAGCCTTATTTTCTATAGATTGTAGTTTTTATAACTTGAATTTGGTGGCACCCTCTTCTACATCACATGTAGTAAGTGTGAAAGAATTGTCACATGTAGTAAGTGTGAAAGAATTGCAGAGTAAGTGTGAAAGAATTGCAATGTAAATAAACACTTTTCAAAGTATAAAATCCCATAACATATGATCATTACTCATTATTGTAAATAGATGCCTAGTAGATCATGGAATCTAAATGTTTTTATTGTAAATAGATGTGTAGTAGACCATGGAATTTAAATGTTTTTTATATTTAACTATTAATGTTGATGAGGGCATCTCAGGGCTACCATGGATGCAATGCTTGTAGAATATGATAGGGCTTTTGTTCCCTTTATGTATTTCCCAAGCGGGTTAACGTTTCAACATGACTTAAAGCTCATACTTTGGGGGAAGAAATATAGGGCACTAACTTCACTAAGGTGTTACCTAAAGTGTAATCCAATGGCCAACTTTCTTGATTGTAGGTCAAAGAAACATGTTCCCCAAGCACCATACATATAATATAGAAGTTTGTTGGTATCCATGAAATCCTCCAACCAACAAACAAAACTAAGTTGTCATCAAAGAAGAGGATAAGTTCTTGATCTTCCATGTTTGCTTGTATAGTTATTTTGATTGACGACCAATTTACTAAATACAAAGAGGTCGTACTTTGAAGTAATGAATGGTTGTTATCTTAACCACAATCGTGGTTGCTGATGAAGCTAGCTCATACTCAAAATGTCTGGAACTCAAACTAGTCTAACCACAAGTTATAGCAACTTTTGGTCATTGTTTGTTGTGATGAATGGAACAAAGGTTGGTAACTTGTTCCATGAAGTATGTTCCAGATCCAATTCAAGATTAATTTAGCTAGTGAAAGCATCCATTGAATAACCAATTGCTCGTGGACCAAAAGACCTAATCCTATTCACTTATTTGTTAAGTCTTGTGATTACCCAAAAATAGACAACTAGAGTATAAGCTCCATTGCCACAAGTGAGGCATGCAACTATTGCATGTTCACGTATCATGTAACAAGTCCTATTTGGGTTATTGTGTGTGTAGTAAGCACAACAATTGTCAACATCAATCATGTATTTGATTGAGTTTCAAATATGGAAGACACTTGTTATGTTCAACTAGTTTTATTATGAGTCTGTTAAATTTTTTTAGTGTGTTAATTTTAATGTCTTGTGAAAGTCCTTGGGCACTTGAATTTATTGTGTAATAAATCTCATTTACCTTCCATAAAACCTTTGGCAAATCAACCCTTCTTATTACACATGTATAGTATAGACTTATGATGCCCTAAATAAGATAATGTATTCGTCATGATTTGATTACCCCATTGACTCTTCTAGTCTCTTGAGAAGTTGTACGTCGGTTTGGTGTTTTTTTATTTGTGATGCATTATTCATTATTCATTATTTGTGATACATACATACATACATACATACATACATACATACATACATACATACATATATATATATATATCCTTGATGTCATTTTCTTCAACTATGATGCTTTATGTAGCCGAGGATGCTGAGGTGAGTGCATTTTTATCTTTTGCAAAGCAATACCCATTTTTTTGTTACGAAATCACTTATATTAACCCAGATATAACTACGCCATGGTAATGGATGTGAATTCAAATTAACTAGTTATGTTATTTATACGTATGCATGAATTTAACATTAGATTATCTGAAATATCTAGTTGAAAATTGATTTAAATTTCACCTTTAAAATTCTAGTTAGGAATCTTATAGGAATAAGGTCGTAGACTTGATCCATTTAAATTTCTCTTGAAACTACTTGCTAATGGTCAAGTCAATTGATCTTTCAAATAGACACCTTGTATAGAGCTAAAGCTACATGCGATTATTTCACTCTTTCAGTACCTATCTGCTATTGTATTGTTGATCTTTGCATAAAAGTCTGGCAAGGAACAACATAGCAGTAAATATTGTAGTTAATCTCTTGGAAGAAAGTCTACCAATTTAGTTCATATCAAATAAAGGTGGGAATTTTCTTATTATCTTTGAGTTTTATTCCATTGGGCTAAGTAAGACAAGTAAAGTGAAATAAGAACATGATTTGTGACATCTACTAAACTAGAAGTCACGAGTATATACAAATGCAATTCAATTTGAGTTTCTTAGTCCTACGAGTTATTGCCAATTCCTCTTGGACATTAATGGCCTAGCTCTTACATAAAATAGAAGAATATATTACTTCATTAAAGTTAAAGCCGCATTAAAGAACGATGAAGGCAATTATTATGAATCATTTTCTAAATCATATCAATTTGAAAGGTCTGATTAATCACAAATTACTAACAAGATCTATCTTAACTCTTTGATCTATCATGCATTGAGAGGGATCAAATCTTTGTATCCTTCTCCCCGAGTTAAGAGTGATCTATGCTAGTATTTAATTATAATAAAATTTGCCCTTTTACATTATCCTTTAAATGGTAATCAAATAAAGTAAATGAATCCTATGGATTTTGAATTGACATGATGTCTCAAACACCTTCTTTAACAAATATGTATATAATATAGTTAATTATTTTAGTTGTAATTAATCGAATACATATAGTTTTGGCTGAGAATCTGTAGTAACTGTTAATGGCATCTTGTGGAGAGTATGCGGTAGGTAATGGTTCAGTGTCTATGTTTTGAGCCATCCTTGGCTCATCTTCAGGACATTATCAATGCCTGGTTTTGAAGTTTAGATTAGGCTCGACATTGTAAAAAATTATTTACTTAATATTTTGTTATTTTATTAAAGTGACGCATGTTAGCTCCAAGTTGAGCACATAATTACACTTCTCCCTCGGACTAGGTTGTAGAAAGCACCTCTCAATGCAATGAATGACATCGTTGATAATTATAGCACTTTTGAACACAATTAAGCTTATGCTATTTTATAGTTACAATGGAGTTTGACCTTTTGAGCTTATTATTCATATGCAGTTTTAATTCTAAATTGAGATTTTCATTTGAGAGCACCTAGATCAATGGACTTTACTTACATTATTAATATAATTTTTTCCATAATATTTAGAATGGGTTTATTGAAGCTAGTCATTAATGTATTTGGTATATATATATATATATATATATATATATAGAGAGAGAGAGAGAGAGAGAGAGAGAGAGAGAGAGAGAGAGAGTTTATGCTTCATACGAATAGATATTTTGTTTAAAAAATAAAATTCCTTTGAAATAACAAATGTCTACAATAAATTATATGAAACATAATTTAGTTAATGATGATTTTAAATTTTACCTTAATGCTTGTATCTGGGTGACATGGAGAATGCAAAATCTAAATCATAAGTGAAAGAGTTCAAAATAAGTTATGTTGTAACAATCCATTTAGAGTGTATTTCATTCAATAAACCTATTGTACCAATGTTATTCTAACCTTCAAGTCAAACATAAGTTAACTTTTCTCTCAATATAAAAGCATTCATTTGCTTTTTCCTCTTCTTGTGAATGGTGTGCAAGCTTATAACTAGGAAACACCAAATTTTATTCAGTTTGTCTTGTGTTGTTTGGGAATTCCATATCTACACTAATTTAATATGTAAATCCCTCCTATGTGGTTAAATTCCTTATATGTAAATCCCTAGTATATTGATGGCTCAACTCCTAGATCTCATAGTAAGATGCATCCACGTTTCAATAAAGTTTTAACTATACCTTATTATTGTGCCAAGAGAGGAGGTGCTTTCTATAGTCTAGTATAAGGGAGAAGTGTAATTTTGTGCTCAAAGTGGAGTGATGAATATGTTTTACAATAAATTGTTGAGCAAGTTGTCATATTTGACCTCTTCCATTAGGATTAGTTATCAATTGCATTATTTTTCGAAGTAAGTCTGAGGTTTAAATTTTGAAAAGAACTTTAGGTTTGAGAGAATGGAAAAGTTGAAGAGAGAACATTCCTTCCAGCATTAAAATTCAATTTTCGACATCTATAGGAAGTTGGTGGTGTAGAGCATGACATCATTTTTTATCATCCTAGTGACCACATGTTTAATAATCTTATGCACTACAGAAAATGAGAACAGTACCATGTGAATAATGATCCTTCTACTCAAAGCCCATAACATTCTTTCTGTCGAGATAGAAGGAACTATGTTAATCAAGTGAGAAACTCTTGATGTTTCAATGCATTAATAATAACATTATTTATGTTGATATCAATCCCAATGTGGTCCACGTAGAGTCAAACCGTCTTCCACCACTTACCCACTTATGGGCTCTCACTGTGGGTTTTAGATATTAGAGTAGGAAGTCATGGATGATCCTCTTCTTGTTCACACCCATATGTGCATTGATCTAAAAGGTCCATTTCAACTCCAAATCAATCACATACCAAGAGGGATCAAATACTTTGAGGTGTAAACCATTTTTAGCATGGAAAAACTTGAGGAAATATTTGCATCTCAAGGGATTTGATCCCTCTCATCACATAATAGATCCAAAGTTAAGAAGGATCTATGTTGGTATTTAATTATAATAAATTGTATCCTTTCACATTATTATTTAAAATGGTAACCAAGCAAAGTAAAGGGATCAATTGACTCCTTAATTGACTTCTTATCTCAAAAACCTTATTTAACTAATAACCTAGATCTACACATATACTCCAATAATTAATTCTTTAAGTTTTAATTAATTAGAATATTAATATATTTTGTTTTGGAATTTATTATAAAAGTAATATACATTCATTCAAAATTTGCAAATTAATATACATTCACTCAAAATTTGTTTAATTTCCCTCCATACTTTGAAAGATTTCATCAAAATTACTATCTCGGTAAATTCCAAGCATGGAGGGATTTTTTAAAAATGACATCACTTTAGTTAAAGAGTGAGACTTGAATGTTCCGACTATGTAATATGTCAATTGGTCATTTATGGTTAGCTTGACATACGCTTAGTCTGGAAATCATAACATGAACCATCTAACTACTCACTAAGTCCATTGAACTCATAATAATTACATTATGGACAAATAACATAACCTCATTTGAGCCCTCTTTATTAACATTAAACACGTCTATCATATATGTATAGACTAACCATGAGTATAATTATAATAACCTTAGTCCCTAAATAAGAATACAAATTTGAAATGGACAATTTTAGTTTATAAATACTTGTATTATGTTTGAAAATAAAATAGTAATTGCCATATTTTTATTAGAGTTTATTTAGATATGGATTTTGGAGAATGTTATTACATATCTCTCTATTGGGAACTCTTTTTTCGTCCTAGTACCTCATTAATAAGGCACACGACAGTGAGATATATGAATATTGTCCATGTACAAAGGAGTATTAGGAATCTGTTTGAAGTCTAATAATTAAGTATTTTAGTAATACAAAGTCACTATAAGATATAATTACTCTCACTTTTAAGATTATTTTAATAATACAAGATATAACTATTCCAATTTTCTTAACCTTTAAAGTTAAGATATTCCACTCTTAGTGAGAATACCTTACTTTAGTCTTATATCTTTGTATTTCATTTCATCATTTTTCTCCCAACTCCTTCTCAAATCAATCTTTGATGTACTTACTTCTTTTCTTTTGAAGTTGCTTCAAGCATTTTTTACTCTTTTTATCTCTTTCTCATCTCAAATCTTATTAACAAATTTGGATCACTAACAACATTAATTGTTCTCTGCTATTTACAACAAAAAAAAAAACTTAAATGTACACATATACTCCAATAATTAATTCTTTAAGTTTTAATTAATTGAAATATTAATATCCTTTGTTTTGAAATTTATTATGAAAGTAATATACATTCATTCACAATGTGCACATTAATATATATTTAGTCAAAATTTGTTTAATTTCCCTCAATACTTTGAAAGATTTCTTGAAACTTACTATCCCGATAAATTCTAAGCATGGAGGGATTTTTTTAAAAATGACATCACTTAGGTTAAAGAGTGAGCCCTTAATCTTATGGCTATGTAATATGTCACTTGGACATTTATGGTTAACTTGACATACACTTGGTCTTGAAATCATAACCTGAACCGTCTAACTACTCGCTAAGTCCATTGAACTCATAATAATTACATTATGGACCAATAACATAACCTCATTTGAGCCCTCTTTATTAACATTAAACACATCTATCCATATATGCATAGACTAACCATGAGCATAATTATAATAACCTTAAGTCACCAAATAAGAATACAAGTTTGAAATGGACAGCTTTAGTTTATAAATACTTGTATTATGTTTGAAAATAAAATTGTAAATTATAATCTAACCCCAAAAAATCTTATTTTCATTGCCGTATTTTTATTAGAGTTTATTTAGATATGGATTTTGGAGAATGTTATTACATATCTCTCTATGGGGACTTTTTTTTTTGTCCTAATACCTTTTTAATAAGGCATACAACAATGAGATATATGGATATCGTCCATGTACAAAGGAGCATTAGGAATCTGTTTGAAGTCTAATAATTAAGTATTTTAGTAATACAAAGTCACTATAAGATATAATTATTCCCATTTTTAAGATTCTTTTAGTAATACAACATATAACTATTCCAATTTTCTTAACCTTTAAAGTTAAGATATTCCACTCTTAGTGAGAATACCTTACTTTAGTCTTATATCTTTGTATTTCATTTCATCATTTTTCTCCCAACTCCTTCTCAAATCAATCTTTGATGTACTTACTTCCTTTCTTTTGAAGTTGCTTCAAGCATTTTTTACTTGTTTTATCTCTTTCTCATCTCAAATCTTATTAACAAATTTGGATCACTCATAACATTAATATGAAGTTGAATAGTAATGTAATTCATTAAAACATGCTTATTGAAAATTATTAACAAACAATTTTAGAATGTTTTAGAACTTTAGGGTTTCTATTTTAACCATTCAATGGAGAGTCAGACCCATATACTTCCATTAATCATCATTATCACCGTGGTCATATTTACTATCGTCACTTTCATTATCATTATCATCGTGAAACTTTCTTACAAATGATCATTTTCATTTTGTTATCATTGTTGTACTTGTTTTCATTTAATGGGGTATTGGTTTATAAGGTAGATCATGAAATTAATTTTTAGACAATGTTAAAAACTTAAAAAATGGATCGACACGCTAAAAGTTATACTCTTGACAAAAGTTATTACTGCACAATAAGAGTAGCGTCATAAATATTAAAATATTTTGTAAGCATGAGTCATATTTCAACCATAAACGTAATCTTAAGGCAAGGACTAGCTGCTTTGTAGCTATCTCCTTTGTATTCTTATGATTTATTTTTCCTTTCTCGATTTGTATTTGATATGGACTAGCCACTTTGTGGAATATTCACTTGTTGTGTATAAATGAACTCCATTGTACCTCGTAGATACATGAGAACATGCTTCACTGCAACCCAATGTACCCTCTTCGACTACCATAAAATTTCTCGGGGTATTCATAGCAAAGCATATATTTGGTCTAGTGTTGACCAAATACATCAACGAACCAATTAGTTTAATGTATAATGTAGGATCCACCAAATCTAACTCGGAAGCATCTAGCTTATTTAGATTGGTGATCATAGGTGTTGACATAGGTCTACAATCTTCCATCTTGAATCTCTTGATCATAATATCAACTGCATATTTCCCTTGTCCCAAGAAAATCTCACCCATTTGTTGCCACACCTCCAATCCTATAAAGTAAGTCATCATGCTTATGCCCTTCATCATGAAATCTAAAGCTATATTTCTCTTGCACATCTCAATGAGAATCTTTGACCTGGTAATAAACAAGTCATCAACATAAAGTACCAAGATAAGTGGATCATATCCAACAAGTGTAAAATACAAGTTGGGATCTTCCCTCACTCTTGATGAATCTCATAGCCAATAAATACCCATCAATCCTCGAGTACCATGCCCTTGGTGCTTGCTTGAGTCTGCATAATGCCTTCTTCAACCTACACACATGAGAATATCTCCCATGCACTTCAAATCCCTACGGTTGCTCAATGCACGCCTCTTCCTTAATCACTCCATATTTCATCTAATGTATCCTCCATCCCATCTCTGAAGCAATAGATATAAGAGCTCTGATATAGGTATACCTAGCTACTAGAGTGAATGTTTCCTCATAGTCTGCTCCCTCCTTCTTGGAGAACCCTCTAGACATGAGCCTTGCCTTGTACTTCTCCACAATATCATATGTAGTGTGTTTGATCTTGTATATCCATCTTGAAATCACCACATGTTTCCCTTACGGTCTCAAAATTATGTCCCTCACATCATTCTTCATAATGGATGCATACTCCTACATCATGGCATCCCTCCAAATATGATGGCCTACTACTTCTTCAACACTAGTAGGCTCAAAATCAATGATGTCACTCATGAGTTCCATGTAACTCAAAAACTGTCACAACGGTTTGCTATGATTGAAAGTACTCTTAGCTTCCTCTACATGCTATTGAGCATCTCTTAGTGTATGCTCTATCCATCTCAACCTCCTCTTAAAATAGGTAGAATGAGCCTCCAACTCCTCTTTATCTAAATACTAAGTCTCTATACTTGTTGGTGTTGATCTCACCTCAACCTTTGGATCCTCTCGCTCCTTGTCCTCTACCACTACTGGAAGGGTGTTACATGACTTCCTAAATTCTTGACTCGCATCAAATTGAACATCCCCCTCACTATTATTTTCCCTAGTGATTGAATTTTTATCATGTATGCCTTTGAATTCTCACTATACCCCACAAAGATAGCATTCCTTCCTTACACTTCCAACTTCGTCCTCTTCTCTAATGGTACATGCACATACGCCAGACATCCAAAGATACGAAAGTGACCAATATCTGGTCTCACTCCTATGAATTCTTCCTCGTGAGTCTTGTCCTCCAAGGCCTTATGAGGACTCATGTTTTGAATGTAAATTATTGTTTTGCATGCTCTTCCCTAGAGAAACACAGACAAATCCTAATGATGGATCATTGCATTGGCGGCTAATGATGGCCTTGCTCTTCCTTTCTACAACCCCATTATGTTGTGGGTTGTAAGGCATTGTGAATTCCTTCTTAATTCTTGCCTCCTTGCAAAAATCCTTGAATGTGTTTCCTATATTCTCACCTCCATTATTTGTCCTTAGAACTCTGATCTTCCTCTCTATCTGGTTCTCCACAAGAGCCTTAAACTATTAAAACCAACTGAAGACCTCATCCTTGGTCTTCATAAAGTGGATCCATGTCCCCCTAGAGAAATAATCTATGAAGGTCACATAGTAGTTATAACTAGTTAGTGGTGATACTAACATAGACCCAAATATGTCTAAAGGCATAAGATCCAATATCCTTTTGTGCCTGCTATCACTGTTAGAAAACTTTGTCTTAGCATACTTGCCAAACGCACATGCCCTACTACTCCACATTGAACTCTAGAAGACTAATGAAAATATCCCTCAATATTGGTAAATCCATGAAGTTCAAGTGATCCATCCTCATATTCCATAACCCGCACAAACTATCATTGTCACTATGAAGTAGAGAATGTATTCGTTGAGCCTTCAACAAGTACAAGTTACCAACTCTTCTTCCAATCACTCATCTTGTATCTGAACTGGAGCCTTTCAACCTAACAAGTACCTATCCATTTTGACAATAAATCACATATCCCTTGTCCTCAATGGATGGAATCGATAGTATATTCTTTGTTAGCCTTGACACACATAGCACATCCTTCACCTCCAAAGGACCTCCAGACTCTAACTAAAACCAATTATCTCCAAGCTCCTCTATTGCACACTTGGCATCATTTCCAAGTTCCACATGTAGCTCTGAGTCTTTCTTTCAAATATTGGAGGCACTAGTATAATTTGACAAATAACAGACTATGTGGCTAAAAACGCCAGCCTCGACAGTGTTTTTAAGCTACATACTACTAAATTTGAGCAACACAACTAAAAATTACTAAATTAAATGACTAATTTAGTCATCAGATAAAAAATACAACTAAATAATATTAAGTCACACAACTAAAAATCACTAAAATATTGACTAGATTGATTAACTTATAATATACATCACGTCTTAATTAAATATTATACCCACAACCCATCAAAAAACTATGGTGCATTCAAAATTACTCCAAGAATTTCCACTAAAACTATAAACAAGCATCTTGATTGAAACATCTCCCTCCTCCCCGTTAGATGACCATGGTAGATTATGAAGGTTATTGCCCCATGGTACTTTTACCTGCAAACACCATAGTAATCTTGTACACTACTGTTATTTTTGTATGCTTAATTATTTTTATATTTTTCTAACATATATTTGATACTTTATACAAAATAAAACTATACAAAGCATAGTTACATTAGTAATTAATAAAATATAATTAAATTAGATATTATTTAAAAAAATATGTAAATTATATATCAACTATTATATATATAAAACTGTAAAAGTTACAGGTAAACAAGCTCGGTAGGTTAGCTCAAGTGGTTGAGAGTTGTTTATGTTAGCAAAAGGTCTCGGAGTCAAATCCCTGAGTAGCTCTGGCGAGGCCTCACTCGATGTCCCCACCAAATTAGGCCCCATAATTAGGGGACGACGGTTTACCTCGGGTACCATCCTAAAAAAAATGGGGAAGAACTTGAGGGTTTCCCGAGCGATGTTCCGTCTTAAAAGAAAGCCTGGTGGGTAAGCTCAAGTGGTTGAGAGGTGTTTACGCTAGCAGGTCTCGAGGTCAAATCCTCAGGTGAGTATGCAAGGGCCTCACTCGATGTCTCCACCGGGTTAGGCCTCGTAATCAGGGTCGATGGTTTTCCTCGAGTACCATCCTAAAAAAATGGGAAAGTACCTGAGGGTTTTCTGAGCGATGTTCCATCTTAAAAAAAAATGTTACATGCAAACATAATTATATATTAGTTTTATATTTTATATGTAATATATTATTATATATTAGTTTTAATAAATAATACTAATTGTAATATAAAATAAAAAACTTAAAAACTAATTATACAAAAAACAAAAATTAAGAAATTAAAAAAGAGATTGTAATATTAACCTTGCATTTTATTTTTATTTGTTTATGAAACTTTTTGGCAGGAAAAGGCATGTGCATCATTTAAGGTTGTAAATGTGAATTAGCCAAGGATTTTAAGTTTTTCTTCTGGTTTTCAATGGGGAGGGGTTTTCTTAGTGTGCAGTTACTAGTTGGAGAAGAAAGGCCCACCAAAACCATCATCGTCTTCAAATCTTGTCAAGGAGGAGAATCCCATCAAAGAAGCACAATGCAATATTTTTAACTAAAGTTTTGTTATTTTATATTGGAATAAAAAAATTTAACTACGGATTTGTTGAAAATATTGATGCACCTCCAGATCATGGCCGCATGACCTCTATCTTTATACTGTTGGTGTGTTTTTCGGTACATGACCTCATATTTGTGGGTGGGGCCACTCCTCCTTTGCATGCGGTTTGTGGCTACCAAACCAAAATGTCAATAAAGGTGCTTTTGTTCAAGGAGGAGTTATCTCGGCTTTTTCCCATCAAGGAATCCCCTTGTTAAGTATGTATTCAAACCCAATCAAAAGGTCCCAAGGTCTTGAGTGAGATTTGATCCTTGGATATCCAGTTTAGCCAATTCTCTGGTGTATTTCAATTTTAATAAGATCAGTATTTTAAGAGATGGGACAATTGTTTAAGTTAGAGATTTTGGTTATCAAGCTTATTTATTGTTTTTCATGTAATTTTATTCAATTCACATCTTAATATTTTTGTCACTAGCTTCTCTCTACAATAAATATGTGGATGAATAATATGGAGCTATGTATATAAGTCTAGTAATGGTGAAATGCGTTGAACAGTGAGTGGAGGAGGTTTATGGGGTTTTACTGTAGGGTTGAAGAGGGAGTTTGTTTGGATATGCGTGTGTTCTTTGTGAGAGAGAAACAAAGACTAATTTGAAGAAATGAAGATCTCGTAAATTTTGAAGCAAGCTAAGAAATGGGTCATAACCCATAGGTCATAGAGTGATTCCAAATGAAGGAATTTTGCCTTCAGAAAATCGGTTGCACTGAAAGAATTATTGGTGAATTTTGGCGTGAAGCCCCAAATCAAATAGTGTTGAAGTATATTCTATTAAGCATGTGTGCATGATGAAGTTGTGTTCCAATTATCAACCAAGTGGATTCATCAAATATTGAACCTGTGACCTTGGTGTGGAGTTAAATTCTAATTTGCATATGGCTACAAGGGGTTTGAGCATATGATTTTATTGATGTTGACTATGGAATCTAGATTCAAAGTATAGTTCAAATGAGGAACGAGTTCTGGAGAAATTATGGTCATAAACCATAAGTCCAAGTCTGTGTGGGATATTCACTAGTGTGAATTGGAAATTGCATTCCATAGTGGATTAAATGTTGAACGCCATGTATAGATAAAGAATAATATATATATTCTCAACAAGCAGGATTAGTGGTGTTGAATACAATTCCCATTATAATTTTTGGTGGTATATGGGGGTTTTTGCTAAGGAACACATGAACAACGGGTAGTAGTCAATATCAAAGGAGATAAGGGCTTCAATTGTGGTGTACTTGTTAACACACTAAGTCATATTTCGAGTTCAATCCAAATCCAAACAGATCTCACACAGTATGCCTACAAATGCACGATATTAAGATTTTAGTTTTTCTTGCTTTTTATTGATCCATGTTACAAAAATTATATTCTTGAGTTTCAAATCTATGGATTTTAATCCAAAAGGTTAAATTAAGAAGCTCAATCCCTTATAAATCCAATGTAAGGTAGTGTAGAATTGTTCACTGGGATACTTAGATCATTGGTTTTCTGGCTTGGGATTTTTTGAATTTGTTGTGGAGATATTGAATGCTATGTTTTCCTTGTTGGGTGTTAGATACATTTCTTGAGAAGCTAAAATCCTGGGAATTTTCTTTGGGTGATTCACAAAGACCTATTGGAGCCTTCATATCCATCATTTCTATATTGGGTTAGATGAAAATTCATATCCGAGGGGATGTAATTCGAGGTTTGCCTTATTAAGAACCATATGCAGGAGTTTGTAATTCAAGGTTTCGTTATTGGGATGCCTAGAATCCTTGATTTGGAAGTTTAGATATTGGAGTCTCTTCTTTGATGTTGGAGAGTTCTTTTTGAGGCACCTCAAATATGTTGGTTTCTTTAGAAATTGATGTAGGCATGCTAGCACATGCTTTTGTTACACAATTTTGATACCAAATGATGCAGAGAGAATCTTCCTCTTTCTAGCACTCTATCACTAGTCTGAAAGTAAAGTTTTATCACTAGAATTGAAACAAGAAATTCTTTCCTTGGTAGAATTTGATATGAAAAATGATGTAGGTTCTTTACTGTCACTCTATCTCTAGAATCATGGATAGTCCATGATTTCTCATAAACTATAATGTCAATTGATAGTGATCCCATACTACTTTCATTATGTCAATTGGAACCAACAATCTATCCACAAGCCAAAACATGCATCGATCTACCAACCTAGGCTCTATGTTCCTCGATTTGACTAGACGTCTATTCACTAAATGACATAATTATTGTTACCATTTAATCCTTAGGACTTATGGCTCAAGACACACATTTTAGCGCACAAGTTCACAAAGCAATGGAACATATATCCCATTAACAAATTCCAGAACTCTAGATTCCAAAAGAACTCTCAGTCATCCACAATATGATTCAATCGATCTCAATAATTATACCATAAAATTCAGTCATGCAGATATTCAAGACATCCATATTTAGAAATCTTTAACAAGAAAATAAGTGCTTGTTCAAGGGGTTTGTATTTGATTAATAAAATTTGAACCAACTTTACATTTCGTTCCTCGGCACTACCACTCATGTCTTATCACACTCAATGGTTTATTTACACATACTATGAGGGATGATGACTCAATAGATTAATAGACCCAAATAAAATAGGGCTACACAGGTTAAATCCACTTACAAGAATTGTATACACACACAAACCCATGTTAAAATCATTTGGCATACAATTAAATATTCGTAAACTCAATCACAACGATTATTTGAGGCCTTTACACACAAAGCCCTGATCATCCATACATTCATACATTAACACAAAGATTCATTCATACGCGCAGTGGAGACATAATTTGACAAAATCCATTAACTAGATTATGTACATACATTTTTAGCCACCCGAATATATCTATTTGGCCTGATTTTATACAATGCTTGGGTGCTCCTCAACCCTTGGACACCTTATCCTTCTCATGTCTACATGATTACAATTTTATGAGGAAATATCAACTTCCATTCAACAAACAAACTTTTAACAATTCTACAACAAATTAAAACAATAACATTTCATATCTTGATCATTGTTGAGGATCAATTAGATCAAATCCTCCCTACTTAGGAAAATCCACCTAACTCAAGTAATTGGTTAAATAATTCATTTACATCATAATTAGGGAAACAAACCATGTCCTTATAAATTCTCATTTCAATCAAATGGAAAATATAATAAATTAATTAAAGGAACCCACTCCCTTTAGTAAACTCTAATACCCTCCTTGGTCTTCTCAAAATGATGGGAAATGATCCTGCATTAGAAACCGTCCCTCAAATCCAATGTTTTGCATATTCCAGTCTCTTGTCTAGTGAGGACGTCCCAAGCATGGAGTTACATTTGAGCCCTGAATCAAAATAAGAGAATATCAAATACTAGTTTTCATTTTTTGGGCCACCAAGAACACTTCCCCCAAGTCTAAAAAATAAGTGTTTTTTTTTTCCTTCTGAAAAATCTTGTTTTGCTTTGTTGGGCAGTCAAGAACTTATAAATCCAATTTTTGTATCAACTTTGTTTTTCTACTTGTTGATTTTTACCTTGGAAGTTATTCTTAATCTAATTGAATATTTCCCGATTGAGCTCTTAGTTGATTTGATGGGTCATTCTAACTCTTCTTTATATCCTCCATTGATGCCAGCCTCGGGTGGACACACAACTTCAACACAACATGGATAAACAAAACCAACTCAGAAATATAGAAAGAATTAAGAGAACTACAAGAACATGCAAATCCTTTAGTGGAGAATGAAAGAAACACAGGGTCACTATATGTCTGGATATTCACCTTCAACCATACACAATGCATTCATTCATCTTCTGGAAATGTCGAGTAAGGTTTGCACAACCTAAACATGACTAAATGGAACTTAAATCTCTTTTAAAATAATTACCAATATCAAATAGCATTGTGTTACAACAAACAAAAGAAAACTTGTAACACCTCGGTTTTGACCCCGTTTGCATTAAAAATGTATATCATGTATATATTGTAATTAATCATGGTGAGGAGTTAAAGGAAAAATCCCCACCATTGATTTAGCGTTTTATGTTTCAACGAATAAAATTGATGCCGATGGTATTTCGTGATAGCCAAGCACATTATAATTTTGGACAACATGTAAATATGCAATTTAATTAAAATACCCACAACTAGCTATGTCAATGCAACATTAAAGAGATGGGGGCATGATTTCCTTAGGATAAGGGGGAGAGGATATTAAAACCTTTGAGCCAGTGGGGAAAAACCAAATGTCAAAGGGAAAACCCATCAAACTATCAACTACCCATTTTGTCTTCTTGTGCCAATCATTTATTTTTGCTAGAAGTGGTTGAGTTGGTTAATGCATGAGAATGGGAAGAGTATGGAAAAATTCGAATTGGGCAGAGCACCCATTTTGGAAAAACGTTTTTTGACTTCCTGGGCAAGTAAAAACCCAAAAACGTATGCCCATTCTATCATGCATGCACGTTTTCATTTTTTTTCCTCACCATTCTCCTTCATGTTGAGCTCTTGGAAGTAGCTGGAGCTTCCTGTGTGTTTCATTTCATGTTTTTGGTTGTTTACATCATTTTCCCCATGGTTGGGAGGTTGTTTTTGTAATTCCCAGTGGTTGGGTTGTCTCCCTCACGTTTTCCTGTCATTTTCCTCATTTTCCATGCCCAAGAAATTTGTTTTTTTGTTGTTGAGTGAATGGCCAACAAGGATTCACGATTTTGGGGTTCATAACAGTCATTTTTTCTCATGCAATGCCCAAAATTGTTGTTGAGTTCGAATTGCTCACCCAGGGGTCGATTTCTCCATTTTACATATACGCTTTTGGTTGAAAAATGCTTTTACTTAAACTCAGATCTTGCATTTTGTTGTGTGTGCATCATTTGTTTTGGTTTGAACTGGTTTGGAGGAGAAGATGGAAGAATTAGCTTGATAAACCTAGTGTATAAAGGAATTGCACACAGAGATCAAGAGGGGCTGGTTATTCTTTCTTACACACCATGAAGAGCACTAAAAGGGAAGGCATAGCCCGAGGGACTGTGTAGCAGAGAAGGGGATGTTTCCTTGTGTTGGGTGTGTAGGTGTTGGGAAAGCCAAGCTAGATCTTGTGCTGGTGTCCATAGCTATGTGGTTGAGCTCACTAGCTTAGCAATTCAACCTTCCACCTCCTTGGCAGCCTAATAAACCCAAATGTGGTTTTGGCTTGGCTGAATTTTGATGTCTTCTGGGCTATGTGTGAGCCTGCTATTGTTCCCTTATTCCTTGTGGGAATCATGCCTAGCTCGGGGGTGGCAGTGGTGCTAAGAGATTGATGAGCATCGACATAGTTGGTTGCGGGACAATATTCTTTCATGATAAGTATCTCTTGTCTTTAATCTCTGCACCCGTATTTATTTTAATGAATTATGATTAACATGATGAATGCTTGAATAAATGTATTTGCTTCTGCTGTAGATTGCATTATGCATATGTGTATGATTTTATGTTCAATGCATTTTTATTATGCTTAAGTTTATTGGGATTAGATCCCCAATTAAATGATAGTAGCAACACTGTAGTCATGTCCTCTCGGGCGGAAGGGGATGTGACAAAAATTTACCAGCATATAATATTTTGTTTTTTATTCCAATTTAGATAGCATTCTTATGCAGTAAAATCTTTACATGGTCTCAAGTCTCCTCTAGATTTCATGTTCCATAAAGAAATGATTTCTCAGCTACCTGAACTAGAATTTCCTGTAGCAAACCACAAAAAATTTGACATTGACACACCACCATTTTCCTCCAACATAGCCAAATCTCTTTCTCAATACTTCAAATAACTGCTCCAACGATTATATGCAAACTCAAATCAATATTTCAACAACTAGGGTTTACAATAGGCCTCATTCCCAATGAATTCCCAAAACCATTTAATAATGCTACTCCCATCTCAAACATAGTTAACATATGCTCGTGCTATCTCTTCCACACAACATTCCACAATGATTTCTTCTCTTTCAGTGATCATGTTAAACGATATTCTGTTTCTGCTACCTAGTCATGTTTCCCCCTATTTTTCCTCCTTGCTTTAATCACGATTTTTGCTTCCAACTCTTAATGTATTGTTGGGTTCCCTTCTTCCCTCAATACTCAACGCAGACCTTAATTATATTGCTTCCAAGCATGAAATCAATCCCTTATTTGATTTCCTCCTACAGCAACAAAATACAATAATTCCCTCTGCACAACACCATCATCACATCTTTTAGCATTCTCTACTTTAAATTGATGGCAAGTCAATTCTCCAAAAGGTTTTACCCAGTTTTCTAGAACTGGAATCTCATACAGAGATTCTACTCGATTCTTTGCTCCTCACAAAATTAAACATTTCGTTTACCAAACTGTGATTACATTAAAAATAACTCATATATGTTTGAATGAATAATTACATGTGCATGACTATTTTACTCATCAAACCAAATACACACACACACACAAACTGGAATCTACCAATTTCATATACAGAGACAATCAACTCATAAAAAATTCATTTCATTAATAAAAATTGTATGTACATATACTCGGGATGTTCTCGTTCTAGTCTTCACCCTATGGCCCAAATCATCCTTTTGTTGGTCATCTCCTCCTCTCTCTAATTCTAAATCCCCGTAGGATTACAATATGTCAAAGTAAGTTGATGCTTCCATATGACAAGAAACCTTAACTACCTACTAAAATGATTATAAATGCATATTTAAAATAAATTTTAATTATATTTTTTAACTAATCAATCTTCTATATGCTTGATTATATGTACATGATGATCGTGTCTTCTTAACTACAAGCTTATGGATTCAATTTGATTTAGAGAGGGGTTCGATGCCCCTACATCAGACTCCCAATGTAAAAGAAAACCATGACCTCCTAGCCATGCGCCTTCAGTCCTCAATACTCGTGGATCCCACATCTTATGTTGCAATTGATCATCTTCCATTTCTTTGTTGTTGTAGACTTGTACATCCAATTGTTCCATAATGCCAACTACCTTCTTCTCCTCATAGTATTTCTGTTTACAATCTTTCTTCATAAGTTCCCATAACTCATCAATCTCTTCATCCAATTTGTCCCTTTGTTGAAAATTGTTTTACACTTTCCTTAGAATGCATTCTTCATGTGTAAGATTATCAAAATCGTTATCATCCATTTGCCATGAAGTACTCAAGGTTTCCAAAATCCTCTCCCCTATTGCATTACGACAGGATGACTGTTTCTTTCCTCAATTTTTTTTTTGGTTTGGATTACCATATTGCTCCTCAAAACAATGGCTTATTCTACACTATCCATGGCCAAATGGAATGAAATTTCTTTTTTCTTGAAGCAATTCAACTTCATTCACTATCTTCAATATCCCTTTACAAATTATCTAGAATAAGAAAATCAGATAGATACTCATAATGTAAACATACCACCACATACATGAGATTTCATATTCATCTTTATCATTTCCAATCTACCCGACAACATTCAACAACTATCCTTTTTCCTTTCTTGCGTAATCTCCAGTCACAAAAAGTTCATTAACGTAAAAATCATAAGGTTCTTCAACCTCTATTGTATCTTTCATCTCCCATTCTTCATGCTAATTTTCTTTAGCATAAAATTCATTGAGACCTTCAACAAACCTCTCTTTAGCATCCTCATCACTTTCTTCATCAAAGTAAACACCTTGTTCAGGTTCACAAATAATGTGAACTTCTTCCTTTTGATTAGTTGCTCTAAGATCTCCTTTTTCCTCTTCATACCGATATAAAATTTTATATCTCTGAATTCTTTAACAAACTTTTCATCAACATTTTCTTCCTCCCCTTCATCAAGGTATACACCTTTCTCTAGTTCACATATGTGAACTATCTCATCATGCCTAACTGCTTTGAGATTTCTTTTCTTCTTCCACAAAACACTCAGCTTGTGCTTGATTTTCCAAGAATATAGTTTTACTATAGGCCATTTCACCTTTTTCCTCATTTTCCACCCATAATATTGGTCTTTTGCATCTTTCCCTTCATGTAGAAGCTCTGTCAATGCACTAATCCTTGCTTCTATTTCATCGAGTTTCTTGTCGAATTATATTTGACTTTTCCTCTTTATGCCATCTACTATGGCATCCTTCTTTGCTTTCTAGTTGGCGCTCTTTGAACCCTTAAGATGATTTTCAGCAATCACCTCTAGAATATCCTTCATGTCCATGTTGAACTACAAACAAACCATTCCACAGGTTCTCTCACCCGAAACCCTTCCAACACTCACACTGTTCTCTCTATAGTCTTCCTACTTGCAATCACTCCTACTTTTATGAGAACTTCACTTGTTCTCTTCACTTCTAGCTTAACTAGAATTAGTCACAACATTCCTCACTGCAAGGATCCATCTACCACACTCTCTTCCAACTATTAGTCTATCTCAAGGATATTAATTATTCTATCAAATGCAAAGCATAGAACAATATCCACTTACCATTTCCCCAACAAATTCCAATGCTGATTTTGACTAAAATTCCTTCTTGTCTGTAAAACTATTGTTGTTGCACTTCTCCTCCTTTCATCCCAAAGAGAAATTGTGCTCTGATACCAAAAGTGATGCCAGCCTCGGGAGGACACATAACTTCAACCCAACGTGGCTAAACAAATCCAACTCAGAAATAAATAAAGAATTAACAAAACTATAGGAACATCCAAAGCTTGTAGTGGAGAATAAAAGAAACACAGGGTTACTTTGTGTCTGGTTATTCACCTTCAACCTTCCACAATGCATTCATTCTTCTTTTGGGAACACTGAGCAAGGCTTGCACAACCTAAACATGACTATGTTGATGTATTTGTAACTTCGGAATGTATTCACTTGTATATTTTATGTATTGTACCTTGATGTTCCTATCGGGAAGTATTTGTAATGTAATTGAGTCATGTCATACCCCGATGTTCCTATCGGGAGAATCAATAATGTAAACAAGTCATGTAAAGTCATAAAGGGTAACCCTCCTTATTGTTCAAGGGTTAAAGTCCCCACAGTTTCAGGGCACCAGGGTTATTAGATTCTCCTAGAGAAGTTGGCCCTAGTAAGTTATTGTCAAGTCGGGAATTAGTATAAATAGAGAGCGAGCCTCTCTATTTATCACACAGTCACTCATACTTAGTTGTAGCGCATGAGTGAGAGAGAAGGAGCTGGGATAAGAGAGAGAATAGATGTCGAAAATCATCTTATTGTCTTTTGGTTTTTTTGCTGCTATTGGTGCTTATTCTATCTCTGAGGAAGTTGCGGGGTTTTCTCCTTTATGGTTTCCCCAAGGAAAATAATTGTGTCTATTGTCTCTTGTGATTGATTGTTGTGCATGTTATTCTCTCAGATAAGATCCTAAGACAATACTGTCTAAATTGATACAAATCTAACATGGTATCAGAGCTAACATGAGAAGAAGACATTGTGCAGCTGTGGAATTTAGGGCTTCTTACTTTTTGGGTCTCTCTCCACAATCCATCAGCATAAGGAGGCTGGGCTGAACCTCCATTGAACGGCGCATCTTTCTGTCGAAGCAGAATTTGACTATGAGCTTTTTCAGTTTTTGACCTACCACTACATCGGGAAATTGTGGATTTTCACTGAAGAGGAATTTTTGAGTGAGCCTAGGATAGGATTTCTCTCCTCCTCAAAATCAAAGTTTAGAGACAAGAATCAAGGTTTTTGGTTGGGTAGAACTCCGAGAAAGTCAAACCCTAATTTTCCATTGAACCAGAAAACCAACACTGCAGAAGATCAGCTCCAGATCCAGTTTTCAGCTTCTCAAATTGGTAAGATCTAAATCTTTTGTATTTCCATTTGAGGTTCTCAGTTAAGATGTCTCATCACACCAAGCTTGATGAAAATCTTGAGGGATCTGATCACTTTCGAGCTTGGAAGTATAGGATCTCCCTGGTTCTGGAAGAAAATGAGTTGGACTCTTACATCAATGAAGAGGTTCTATTTCTAGAGGGAGATGAGGCTAAGGCCTTACACAAAAAGAAATTGGTCATGGCTAAGATGATTATTGCTAATTCAATCAAGGATCACCTCATACCATAGGTGTCCTCCCTAAAGACACCTAAAGCAATGTTTGATGCCCTGACCAAACTGTTTGAAGGAAAGAACATAAATCAGAAGATGACCTTGAGGAACCAGTTGAAGAATGTGAAGATCTAGAATGCGGAGACCATATAGTCATACTTCACAAGGGTCTCCCGGATCAAAGAACAACTTGAAGCAGTGGATGAAGAAGTGGAGAATGCAGAGATTGTGATGAACACCTTGAATGGTCTCCCTAGGTCATGGGACTCCTTCATTCAAGGGATTTGTGCTAGAAGAAATCTAGTCACCTTTAGTAGACTGTGGGAGGAATGCTCATAAGAAGAAGCTTAGATAGTAGCCCGAGAAGAAAAGATGGGAAGTGAAGATCAAGATCTCACAGTACACTCCGAGAAAAGCAAAAGGGACTATCATCATTCCAAAGGTAAGCATTTTGACTCTATAAAATCTAAAAAGGATATATCTAAATACAAATGCTTTACTTGTGATGAAAGAGGACACTTTGCAAGAGATTGTCCCAAGAATAAGAATAGCTCTGACAAGAAGAAAGGACACAAGAGAAGACATCATGCTCATGCTGCAGAGGATGATGAACCTTCCATAAAGAGAATCAGACAAGAAAGTGATGATTCTTCAAGTGATGAAGAATATGTTTTGATCTCCACTCTCACGAGAACTATCACACATGGAAGCAATGATTGGCTTATAGACAGTGGGGCTTCCAAACATATGAAAGGATTCAAAGAATCCTTTGTGAAACTATATAAACATGAGTCACCTCACAACGTGAAACTTGGAGATGACTACCAGTATCCAATAAAGGTTAGTGGCGAATCCTCCTATAAGCTAGACTCTGGAAATTCTATGAAGATGAAGGATGTCTTGTTTGTACCAGGACTAAAGAAGAATCTCCTCTCCATATCTGCATTGGATGCAAAAGGAATAAGGGTTGCATTCGTAGATGGCTAAGTTCTTATGTGGCCAAAGGGAAAGACTATAGATGATGCAGTTGTGATTGGAGTTCAAGAGGGAGGTTATACAAACTGAAGGGCAAACCAGAATAAGCTTTGGTCCATGATTCAGTAGAGCCAAATGAACTTTGGCATAGAAGGCTTGCACATGTGCAATACAGAGAACTACCACTTGCAAGAAAAGTTGTTGAAGGTATTCCAGAAATATAGACAAAGCATGAAGGTGTTTACAAAGGATGTGCAAAAGGAAAGAACACAAAGAAGACATTTCCAGGTAGCGAGAGAAAGGAAAAAGGAATATTGGAAATCATCCACTCCGATGTATGCGGTCCGATGTCATCCAGTTCATTAAGCGGGTATGTATACTATGTTTCTTTCATTGATGAATTTTCTAGGAATACATGGATATACTTCTTGAAGAACAAGGATAAAGTATTCAACAAGTTCAAGGAATTCAAAGCCTTGATCGAGAACCACACAGAAAAGAAGATCAAGACCTTTCGATCAGACAATGGCGGAGAATTCACATCAAATGAATTCAAAGAGTTATGCAAAGATTCATGCATTAAGATGGAGTTAACCACTCCATATAATCCACAACAGAATGGGGTTGCAGAAAGGAAGATTAGAACGATCATGGAAGCTGCAAGGGCAATGCTTCATGATCAAGATCTTCCCATGCATCTATGGACAGAAGCTTCCAGAACAGTGGTGTATGTACATAACCATACTCCACACAGAGTATTCGAGAACAAGACACCTAAAGAAGTATTTTCCAGCAAGAAACCAGAGGTCAGCCATCTCAGAATATTCGATTGTCCTGTGTACATAAACATTCCAATATAGCCAAATATCTTTCTCAATACTTCAAATGAGTGATCCAACGATTCTATGTAGACTCAAATTAATATTTCAGCACCTAGAGTTTATAATGGGTCTCATTCCCAATGAATCCCTGAAACCATTTAATAATGCTACTCTCATCTCAAACAAAGTTAGCATATTGTCATGTTATCTATTCCACACAACATTCCACATCGATTTCTTCCCTTTTAGTGATCATGTTCAATGATATTCTAGTTATGTGGCCCAGTCATATTTTCCCCCTATTTTTCCTCTGTGCTTTAATCACGATTTACACTGCCAACTCTTAATCTTTTACTAGGTTCCCTTCTTCCCTCAATACTCAACACATACTTTAAGTCTATTGTTTCCAATCATGAACTAAATCCCTTCTTCGATTTCCTCCTGTAGCAACAAAATAAAATAACGTCCTCTGCACAACACCATCAACACATATTTTATCATTCCCCACTTTTAATTGATAGCAAGTTGATTCTCGAAAAGTTTTTACCTAGTTTTCTAGAAGTGGAATATCATACAAAGATTGTACCTAATTTTTTATCCTCACAAAATTAAACATTTTGTTTCCCAATATCTGTTTACAACAAAAATAACTCATATCTGTTTGAATTCAAAATTATATGTACAAGACTGTTCTACTCATCAAATCAAATACATGCACACAAACTGGAATCTACTAATTTCACATACAAATACAATCAACTCATAAAAACTTCGTTTCATTAATAAAAAATGTATGTACATATACTCGTAACGTTCTCGTCCTAGTCTTCAGCCTATGGCCTAACTCATCCTTTTCTTGTCCATATCCTCCTCTCTCTACTTCTAAATACTCATAGGATTACAATATATCAAAGGAAGTTGATGCTTCCAGATTACAAGAAACCTTAACAAAATTGTAACTACCTACTAAAATAATTATAGCTGCATAATTAAAACAACTTTTAATTCTATCTTTTAACTAATCAATCTTTTGGATTCTTGATTATATGTACATGAGGACCATGTCTTCTTAACTAGAAGTCTTTGGATCTGATTTGATTTAGAGAGAGGGTCGATGCCCTTACATCATCTAGCAATGGGCCTTTTTCGAGAGAAAAGTGATCGAACAATTTGTTGTTTATCCAAAAAAGATCCCACTATATGTTTACCATATGAATGCTTGGCCTTGATTTTAACAAAGATCGAAATACTTGTTCCCTAGTTTGTAGTAGATGGCACCATATTAAATAAAAAAGCAGGAAACACCTTGGTATCCTAGATCAAATTTAGATTTCCCACCTTCTCCCAGACCTGATCATCATATTCGAACATATGACTGTTCTATCTTTGAAATGCTCCAGAAAATGTTTAACTAGCTTTCGTATTTCCCTAGGAAAAAAATGCACATTTTACATCTAGGGTCAAACTGATGTCCAAAAGAGTTCACAATTTGGGCATTGATATTACTTGAACAATAAAAATCAACACATATGGGATTGGATATCCTTCAATTAGCCTTAGAGGTGGTATCCATTTTCTATATAGGATTATATGATCCTTTTATGTGTATTACATACATACAGAATCCAGAAGAGCTGTGATTCACCAACAAGTTGATATTTATACCAATTGCGTTTTGATGTGGAGGATTGGGTTCATTATTTAGGCTTATATCTAAGTTTTCATATGATAAGCTATTAAATAACACAAGTTAGTGGTTTGATAGATTGAAAAATCAACACCAAGAATGTTTATCTTGTATGCCTTTCGAGGGCCAGGAATGTCTGAACAATCAAGGTGGACTTTTATTTGAGAGCAATTTCACATTATTACATAAGTTTTGGATACATGTTTTTTTTCCTAGTCCAAGCTCAAACATAAATATGTTAAATTATCAAGGCAATATTTTATTTGAGAGTAATTTCACATTATTACATAAGTTTTGGATGAATGCTCTTTTTTCAGTCCAGGATCAAATATATATATTTTTTAAATTAGGACAAAATTTTATTGGAAACTCTATGCTCAAACATAAATTTGTTAAACAATCAAGGTAGTCTTTTATTTGAGAGTAAATTCACATTGTTGCATAAGTTCTGGATGAATGCTCTTTTTTCAGTCTAGGCTCAAACATAACTCTCTGCCAACTATAAATATGTTGACTGCTTATTAGGAACCCTAGTTACCACCTTATCTTGGGAGAGTCTCATGGGGATCCAAGATCTCACCTTTTATTATTATTATTGTTAGAATATAATCCATTAGGGATTATTGTAAATAAATAAATAAAGAATAGGAAGCTAAATAGTTACGTAGGAATATGGATAGGCTGGTCGGAATCTCAACTACCGCCTGAAATGTATAAATATATGCATTGGCATTGGAATAAAATCAATCAGGAGTTATACCTAACAAGTGGTATCAGAGCTTGGCTATTTGCCTGCCATAACTCCTGGCTGTATTGCATGCCTGTGTTATCAGAGCGCTGCCATTCTGCATTTCAGTCCTGGCATTCTGCTTGCCAGTCCATTGTCATTTTGTCTGCCAGTCGTTGCCAGTCGCATTCATTGTGTGCGTTTCTCCTCTAGTCTCTGCGTGCATGCGTTATTGAGACGTTTTACAAGTCCATTGTCATAAACCCTAATCCTTTCACGCTGATGAAGTTTTGTGTTGCGACCTGTGAAGTATTCCTTGAGAGCTACAAAATTGTGGAGACAGTTTGCTTGCCAGACCTCCATTGAATCTCCTGCAACCTCTACCTCCATCTCATCTCCCTCGCAGGAGCTTACTGGGCTCGTGTGACATTGAATCAGAAATCTTTACAAGAAGCTATTGAATATTCTTGGGAAACTCCAAACCTTCCTCCCTCTGCTTCCTCGTCCTACTCAGAGCCCGAGCCTGAGCAAGCAAGCAACCGTTCAGTGGTATAGATGCGTTGAAGACTGATATATTATATATATTGCGTGACTGCAAAATATTGAGACTGATATATCACACATATATTGCTGCGTTGGAGACTGGTGCGTGTTGGAGACTGTTGAAGGTGTTGGAGACTGCGTGTTGGAGACTACTGCGTGTTGGAGACCTGCGTGAAGACCGAGCCTGTTGCTGCGTGGAGACCTGCGTGTAGTATGAGCCTGCCATTGCACATTGCACATTGTAATCTTGTGCTGCGAGTTTGTATATGCTGCGAACTGTATGCTGTGAGTTTGTATATTATATGAGAGGCGAGCTGGGAGTTTGTATGAGACGCGATTTCATAAGGGACTATTGTTTCTGTTGCAATGGCTTTGTAGATGATAAGAACACAAAAACCCTAAATTTACATTAATTTTGTGTATTGGAGATATATAGTGCGTTGATATATAATGCGTTTTGAGCTAGCTGCCTGCGTTTTGAGCTAGCTAGCTGCCTGCCTGCCTTGGAGATAATGCGTTGGAGACTGATATATCACATGGAGATAATGCCGTTGACCGTTGGAATAAAACCCTAAATCTACCCTAGACTGCTGCGTGCTACATTAGAGCTCTGTGACTGTGAAGATTGTTTGAAGATTGAAGACTCAGTGAAGACTGATCATATACATATGCGTTGATGACTGCGTTGTGATATATGAGACCATCTCCTGAGTGAAGACCAGCGTGAAGCCTTGCTGAAGACTGCGTTAATAGCGTGGAGACTGCCTCAATTGTGTGTTATACCTATCAGTCACCTAAAAAATAAAGGAGAATGAAAATGCTGAGTGGTATAAAAACTCTTGTATGCTGCGTTTATGTTGAAGAATAATGTATGATGTGACTGATATATATCATGTAGACTGACTGATATATTGAAGAATATATATATGCTGACTGATGCTGAATGGTATATATGCGTTGAGTATATATACTGCTTGGAGTTTGGAAACTTTTTTATGATTACTGGTGTATACATGCTGATGTCTACTTCCTAAAATGCTGCTGAACCTGTGGAGCTTCCTACGAAATCAAGAGAGCCTGTGTAAATTTTGTAATACTGAGACTGATATATTGCATAGTGACTGATATATTTTGTATATTGAAGAAGCTTGTGTATGCTCACTTGAACCTTGCATTGTATTCACCTTGGCAGAGACTGTAGACCTACAAGGTTATTGTTTTTCTATTTCTCTTTTTCATATTAAGTTCATTCTTGTAAATTACACTAACAGCTGTAAAAGATGCAATCTTTGTCATCAATAGTTGGTGCCACTCTCTCTACCAAAGAGAGAGGACGAGGAAGAAGAAACTTCAGAGGCAGAGGGGGCAGAAACATAAGATCAGAGTTGCAGTGCAAGCGTTGTGGAAAGACTGGGCACACATCAGATCAGTGTTGGGCTTCATGGGACTCCATCAAAGACAAGCATAACCAGAAGAAAGATGACAGTAAAAATCAAGATGCTAGTAAATCTTCTAATTCTGCTCATTGTATTGTTACATTGTAATCTTGGATTTAATGAAATGACTTCACTTTCATCTTCCAAATATTGTTGGCTTCTTGATACTGGTGCAACATCACACATGACATTTAGAAAAGACTGTTTTGAAGAGCTGAATGAAACAATAGATGGCATAGTTTACTTTGCAGATAAGTCAAGTATTAAACCAAAGGGAATGGGCACCATTCGACTGAAGATGCCTGTATTCCCTGATTTCTTGTTGAAGAACGTTCTCTATCTTCCAGAGTTGAAGAGAAGCCTGCTGTCCATGGTGGAAATTCGATAGCAAGGCCATTCCATTCACATGTTTGATGGAATAGTTGAAATAAGAAAGTCCTCTGAAAACCAAGTCATCATGACTGGATACGAAGATGGAAAGCTGCTGAAGCTCAAGGGTTCATCCGCAAGATTTCAGAACTATGCCTACTTCTCTCAACATGGAGAAGGTAATATGTCATCTAGTTCATTGTGGCATGCAAGATTTGGTCATCTAAATTATAACAGTCTTCGTTTGTTGAGAAAGAATGGTGTATTTGGTTTTCCCACCATTCCCAAAGAGAAGAACAAATGTGATGCATGTATATTAGGGAAACATAGTAAGCTGCCATTCCATGAATCTAATTTCAGAGCAAGTAGGAAATTAGAATTAGTGCATTCTGATTTGTGTGGCCCAATGCCAACTCCTTCTGCAAATGGGAATAAGTATTTTATGACATTTGTTGATGACTACTCAAGAATGTGCTGGATTTACTGTTTAAAGACAAAATCAGAAGCATTTCAAGCCTTCAAATACTTTCATGCATTGATAGAAAAACAAGCACAATAAAAAATTGGTACACTTCGTACTGATAATGGGAAAGAATACACTTCAAATGCTTTTGAAAATTATCTTCGCCAACATGGAATTGCACATTAGACTACAGTTCCCTACAATCCTCAACAAAACGGTGTAGCAGAAAGAATGAATAGAACCATAATGAATATGGTTCGCTCAATGATGTTTTTCAAGAATGTAAAATTAATGTTTTGGGGTGATGCAATAAAATGTGCAGCCTATTTGAGAAACAGAAGTCCCTCAAATGCTCTTGATGACAAGACTCCACATGAAATGTGGTTTGGCCATCTCTCTTCAGTCAGGCATCTCAGAGTTTTTGGTTCCACCTGTTATGCCTTGATTCCGAAGGAGCAAAGAAACAAGCTTGGTGATCGAAGCAGAAAATGCATTTTCCTGGGGTACGAAGAATACTCCAAGGCATACCGTCTGTATGATGAGGTAAACAAGAAATTTGTTATTTCCAGGGATGTCATTTTTCTTGAAACTAATAAAAATGACCAGTCCATTGAGAGACAGCTTGATCATTTGGAAAATTATCCTCATCCAAAGAACTATTCTGAAAATGAATATGAAATTCCAAACCTTGAAGGGGGGATTCCTATTTTGGATCAACCTTTGGAATTTCCATATGAAGCACCAACTCCCCTGCATGAAGAAGTTCCTGCTACTTCACTTGAACAAGAGGTTCAACTGGATGATGTGATTGAGAGAATTGAAAGACTCTCAATCAATGATGAAGCACCACCAGCTGATCAACCAGGACCATCACGAAAGATTCCTAAATGGGGCACAAAGACACTTGAAAGTGTCCATCCAGATGAAGTTGGAAAGACGGGAACGAGAAGTTCGAAAATACATGAAGATGGAGGAGGAGCAGATAATTCAGGTGATGAGATGGATGTATCATTTGATTGTGAATTTAATTTATCTACTAACTTTGAACCAACTTCCTTTGAAGAAGCTTATA
>LPNX010227574.1:233041-310176 GCA_001517045.1 Pseudotsuga menziesii | reverse complement strand
ACTTGAAGGGGACTCAAGACGTTGGACTCAAGTACTCTAAAGTGGACGACTTCAAACTTATTGGGTACTCAGACTCAGATTTTGATGGCGATAAGGAGACATGAGTATCAACTTATGGATACACTATGAGTCTTGGATCAGCAGCTGTCTCATGGAGATCACACAAACAATCAGTTCCGGCAGATTCAACAACAGAAGCAGAATATGTGGTTGCAGCTGAAGCAACGAAAGAAATAGTATGGCTCAGGAAGATACTTGAAGATTTGCAAGAAAAACAAGAGGACTCCACACCATTATTGATCGACAATACTTCTGCAATCAAGCTGGCTAAGAATCCTAGATTCCATGATCGAACCAAACACATCAACACAAAGTATCATTTGATTCGACATCATGTAGAGGCCAAGACAGTCCATCTTCAACATTGTTCCACAAATGATCAAATTGCAGACATCTTCACCAAAGCGCTTGGATGAGAAAAGTTTGAAAGATTCACAAACATGCTCGGACTTACGAGCACCCCTTCGGATTAAGAGGGGAAGTGTTAGAATATAATCCGTTAGGGATTATTGTAAATAAATAAATAAAGAATAGGAAGCTGAATAGTTACATAGGAATATGGATAGGCTGGTCGGAATCTCAACCACCGCCTGAAATGTATAAATATATGCATTGGCATTGGAATAAAATCAATCGGGAGTTATACGTAACAATTATTAAGGACCCACATTCTCACCTTGTCTTGTTTTGGGGGAGTTTCATAAGGACCCAAGTTCCCACCTTGTGTTTATTACATATCCAAGTGATCTCCTTGTTGTGTTGTATTTGGGAGGTTAGCGTTGGACACTGCTTATGATTTTCTCATAATTATGTTGTAATTACTTAAAATTTTAGATTTTCCTGCAACTATAAATCTATATTTAATTGAATGTTTAACCTTGCATTATCAATGAGGTGAGGTTGAAGAAATGGAGTACTCATTAAACAGTTACAATGGGGTGAGGTTGAACAAGTAGGGTACTCGTTAAATAATTATTGGGCAGTGAAGTATCTATATATTAACTCCACAAATATGATGATAGGACCATGTGTTATTATGTAAATGAAATTACTATTTGAATCTAGGTTCCTAAAGCACCATGATTCATATTTGAAAGAGTAATTTCATAATTGAATAGTGCTTGATGTAGAATAGTAGACACATTCAACTAGATCACTGCAAGTTGACCCTAGCATATTATCACCACTTCCTCAATTATTGGATCATTGGATTGAAAGGTGTGTGTCACTTATTGATCATGTATGGTGGTTGAAGGATTTAGATATTGGGGCATTGTGAAATTGGCCAACATCAAAATTATTACTGGAGCTCCCAATTGATGAAGAAAATGTTGTGGTTGTAGTGTAGGGTATATAGCATCACTAGTATAAAAGATTCCAATCTTTCCATTGGAGGACTTGACTACAAATGGTAAGATATGAATTAGTGTGGTTGAGTTACTATTGACAAGTTTGCCACTTATCAATTCTATTTTCTTGGCACTGCATAATCATCTCCAATTGAACTATCAGAGTCTCACTTTGGGCTTTGTTCAACTTTCCCTCGGCCCCTAATGATGAAGTTCTGATACTTATTGATAAATGCACACACAAGAACAAAGTATGGCGGAGTAATCACATATATTTATAATACCAAATTGTTTCAAATTTGGATACCAAATATATTCATAAATAATCAACATTTCATAGATCTTGCCTAAATTACATGGGTAGTTTAAGAAGCTTTTATTAAATAAGAAGCACTAAAAGCAATATTAGTGCTAAATATAGTCTTGAATAAAAAATAGAATCAACACCATGTGTTGGGCCCACTATATGTTAGTTAATTAAAACTTAACATGCAGAGTGCTATACATAAATTATCAACCCGAGGAAGTCTTTTATTTCAAAGCTATCGTGTAAGATCTATGCAAACACAATTTCTACCTGACACTGTTATTTATTGGTATGCAATCGAAACTATTTGTAAACTAGATCACACCTTCTTGAAAAGAAAACAAAGCCTAATCCTATTCGTAAACCCAAATTGTAAATCTAATCACACTTCAACATAATGAATTCTTATGAAACAAGATCTAATTGCATACATCTAAAATAAGTACTATGTTGGCCAACGATCTATCAAATGAATTAACAACACAACGACTATGACGAATCTAATGAATGAAAGTATACAACTATGATAAATTTAATGAATGAAAGCATGAACGAAATAATAAGCAAATCTAAATAATAAGACACATACAATCAACACTACTAGCATCTGCTCAGGGAAGAGGGCCCTTCCTCCATTGAGCAGAGCTGGATCTCCACAATGAAAGTCTACAACTCCAGAATTAAGAAACTACCAACATGTATTATCATAATGGAATGATTATAATAGATATGGATCAAATTCTACATCATAACATTGATTTCTCCTCCCCTCAATGAGATTGATTACATATTTATACATAAAATTATCTCATGGAAATGAGGAACTGAACCCCCAAATTGTGATCTGTAACAGTGGAAACACGACCGTAACTGCTGGCAACTTTTGAACTGGCCATACCAGTAAATATGGAAAATATGCTCTCGAAGAACCACTTGTATATCGCAAATCGTGGCTTTGTTTGGAAATATCTACGCATGTCGGGTAAATGAGGATGTTACGCACAAAACCCATGTCTTGGATTTTTGAGATTCATTTTCATCTGCCCGCAAATCGAGACACGAATTAGGGTGTTCTTATGTGGCATGCATTTTCGATTAAGGTTGTAACAACTAGCTGTGAGTGTCCTGTACGTGACAAATCACTCCACAAACCATCATTAGTAAAATTATGCATAATAGTATTCAATTCATCAAAGATAAAGGAAAATAATCATTATTAACCACTTAAAACATCAATGGAAGTAATATGTTGTTTTACGCGTAGTTACAACAAATTGATGAAAAATTGAATGATAAATGGGCGATAATGGAAAGAAAATGTATGAAATATATGTCAATAAGTGATGGAAAAATGGACAATTCTAGGGCCCAACATCTCCCCCAAACTGAACTTGTTGCATGTTCTCATGCAACCCAATACCTGTGTAGCATACAACTAGAAGAACTCATTCATTTGTTCCTTCATTTTACCATTCGCACAGTTGTAGCCAGAAGAAATGGAGAGTTTAACAGAAATTGACAAAGTCACAACTACTCAGCGGAGGATTTAGCAGAAAATTTGTCGAAGTCGCAGCTCCTTAGCAGAAGATTTAGTAGAAATTTGGCGGAGTCACAACTTATTTTTTAGCAGAGAATTTGGTGAAGGTTTTAGTGAAGGTTTTGGCGGAGTCATAGCCCAAATAACGCTAAATTTAGCGACAAATTTGGCGGAGTCGCAGCCCAAAGATTGCTAAATTTAGCGAAGCACTTGGCGAAGATTTTGGCGGAGTCATAGCCCAAAGAGCGCTAAATTTAGCAGAGAATTTGACGGATTCGCAGTTGCCTAAAACGAGAAAAGAGGCAAAATATTTACGGTGTTGCAACTTCACGGAATGAGAAAAATGAAAGGTTTTACGGAGCTGCAGTTGCATGGAATGGGAAAAATGAAAGGTTTTATGGAGTTACAGCTGCACGGAATGGGAAAAGGGCAATATTTTATGGTGTTGCAGCCTTTTGAGTAGAAAAGTTCCAAAGTCATTTTCTCCCAAACAACGAATTGGATTTGGCTGAAATTTTTCAGGCAGGTTTATATTAGTCCAATGCACCTACACACCAAAAATCAGAGATAACCACATCACAGATTTTGAGAAAAATGCAAATTGGTTGTAGATGATTATGGCCAATTTCTCAAAAACCATAGATTGGATTGGGATGAAAATTACCAAGCTTGTTCATCTTGGTATTATTCACTTCTTTTCCAAAAATCATGAGAATCCAACTTATCAATTCAAGATATGCCCATTTCAATTTCTGCACTTTTGTAGATGAACATGAATAAAAATGTGTTGTAGCTGAACTTCTTGAACCAATATTTCACAAAATACAAACTGGGTTGAGTTAAAATTTTTCAAGCAAGTAACTACCATTCTAATGCATCTCCACACCAAAATTCAAAGAAATCCATATCACGGATTTCGATAAAAATGCAAATTGAATGTAGGTGATTATTGTCATTTTATCGAAAACCGTACATTATATTGGGATGAAAATTACTAGGCTTGTTTATCTTGATATTATGCACTTCCTGTCCAAACCTCATGAGAATATTACTTACCAATTGTAAGATATGCCCATTTCAATTTCTGCACTTTTGTAGATGAACATGAATAAAAATGTGTTGCAGCTGAACTGCCTGAACCAATATTTCATAAAATATGAACTAGGTTGGGATGAAATTTTTCAAGCAAGTAACTACCATTCTAATGCATCTCCACACCAAAAATTAGAGAAACCCACATCATGAATTTAGAGAAAAATGCAAATTGGCTGTAGCTGATGATGGTTGTTTTCTCAAAAAATGTGCATTGGATTGAGCTGAAACTTACCAAGTTTGTTCTTCATGATGTTATTCATTTCCTGTCCAAATTTCATGAGGATCCAATGTGTGGTTTGTGAGATATACTCAATTCAAATTCAGCATTTTATGTGAGGAACAATATGCATGAGAAATATGAATGTGAATGAAAAACCAGCAAGCATAGTAGCTCCTCCCCCAAAGTGAATAATTTTTCATGTCCTCATGGAAAATAGGAGTTTTTATCTTAGTTGGAAAGTGGCCATCTCCCCCAAACTTAACATTTTGTCATTCTCTGATGCCTTGGAAGATATAAACCAATATATGCAGCATTCAATGATTCTCAAATTTTCACAAACATTTTCATCTTTAACAACTGACCCATTTCTCAAATCATCTCACTGAAAGTATGCAATGACTATTATAGCTCAAAGATCAACCAAACATGGAATAATCAACCTTGTCCCTGGTTTCCAAAAATGCCTTCAATTTGCTAGTCTAAATGTATCAGGGCTGCTACAGGTTGTTGTATTCCATCTTTTTTTCAATATGTTGTTATAGGACAACTCACAAGAATAAGATACTTGCTGCCACTAGGGGTACCATTTTTCAATGCTACTCAAATTCTTCTCCCCAATTGTCATGCCTTCTTCAAAATGTTGTTGTGGGTGCCTTGAATTCTGAGTCGAGAAACTAGATGATTATATCTTCAGGAAGATTCTGCAAATTGACTCAAATTGTTGCACTCGTAATCTTGGAATAGGCATTAATGTTATTGATTGGGGTGCCGAAAATAGTAAAAAGAGAAATACTGCAAATAGAGCCTTTATTCATTAGCACTCCTATCCTATATTCATCTCAACTCATTGCCATTGGTGTAATCAGCTATAAAATTATTTTCATAATTGCAAGAGAGGTTGCCACTATCCAAGAAACGATTATCATGCTCCATTGGTAAATCTTATGATAAGATAAACCGCTTTCAAACAATGAGGTGTATCAGCAGTCATGAAAATAATGTGTAACACCTTGCAACTTGTTTCATGCCTGGATTAGTTGATTTCCATGAACTTTGCTATAGTATTGCCATCAAAGTGTTATAAATAACATCTTAGATCATCCTGACAACAACAACAAGTGTCCTTTAAATACTCCATTATAGATATCAAATGCTATGTTAATGGATTGCAACTTGATTTACAATCGAAGGTAACTTGGAAACTTGCAACAATTGTGTAGAAGTGAACCAATGCATGCATTAATTAATCATGAATCCAATAAACTGAATGCATTGCATGTCTTCATTTCACACTAATTCTTCAATTAAAATTTTGATCAATTTCTTACTGCTGGTTCTTGTGTGGCAGCAACAAGACTTCCTATTGTTGGTTCTTGTGTGACAACAATAAGGTATCCTTTGATTATTTTCATGCTTGGTCAGTGGGGTTGGTGAGATGTTGGGTAGGACTTTGAAGTGGATGTACATGAATGATGAAGTGTTAGAATTGAGTGGGAAAGAATGGGAATGGATGGACATAAAACACTATATAGAAAATGGAAATGGCTAATGCTTAGTGGTTCTTCATGACATTTCCCTAAATATTTAATAAATCAAAAACTCATGCAATTTTACCTCAAGTGTTACCTCCATGGAAGCCTTGGTTGACATGAATGGACTGGTGTATGCTGGAGCTATGTAGGCCGATCTATTGCTGAGACATATGTATATGAGAACTGAAACTAGATGAGGCTGAATTTGATCCATGATGTTGTGCTGGTTGCATGTAAGACTGCTCACTACTGGAAGAAAATGGAAAGGAATTTCAAAACTACTGAAACAAATGATGCTACAAGTCATTGTTGAAACCATTAGATCACATAATCTTCAGCTGCTACAAACCGAGGTACAATTCTTACCATGTGAATGATGAAGTCGAGCATGGAAAGAAATCATTGGATTACCGACCATTAATGTATGCCATTAACCAATGTGAAGCAACTCACCTTTGATGACAGTGAGCTCTAAAGTACCTTAGTGCATCTTGACAAGTACGAAAGGATGTGTTGGAGTCGAGTCGCCTGCAAGATTTGTCAATCAAAAGGCATTGATGAATCCCCATGATTAAGAACAAGAAAATCTGCCATTGATTCATGCAGATACTAGGGCACTATAAAACTTTAATCTTGATCCCAGATAATGTGTCGGAGTCGATGGGACAAGACTATTGGAAGGTGGACCTTAATGAATTCCACATCATCCAATACGAGTACAAAATAAATGATTGTGAAGAATCATAGTGAAAAATAGAACCAACATGAAACTCAGAAGTGGAAAGTATATGTGAAGTCGTGATGTACTAGTGATGGAAAATAAAACGGTTAAGGTGACTACATAAGCAGTGGAAAATGGGACTTCGACAGGAATGGATTTTTAGGGTTTTGAAATGAGGAGGGTGAATGAATCTACCATAGTGCAATTGGCTTCTTGAGGGGTTTCTTTCGGCAACAATTAGTATGACAGGTGTCTAAAAAGGATTCTTGGCATGTAGCAATGCGAATTGAATTTAGAAACATTGGACTATGTATGGTTTGCACATCAATATCTCCATTTTTTTATGTGCTCAATCCAATTGCAAATTGATAAAAAGTCTTCAAGAGTCACTCATGCATGCATTGACCTTTTTCTTCTAAGGACCTGCAAAAACCTAGCACTTGCCTGCAATAAAACATGAGATGATGGAAGAAGAGAGGTGATTGGTCTCTCTTCACCTAACACTTATGAAAAAAAAACAACAAACAATTACTTATAAAACAAATCCAAAGAAAAATGAACAAAGCAAAATCCATTTTATACCTGCGGGAGAGCAATGTCCATCTAGAATCACCAACTGTATTATGATCATAGATTCTTCGTTCCTTATCCAATTTGAGTGATTCCAAAGCAAAATGAAAGTAAATTTATAGGTATATTTCCGTTAGAAATATGTTTTTAAAATTTGATGTAATGATGTTCCAAATCACTCAGTAACAGCCTGCATGACAATGTGTTTTTTCGAATTCTGGACTAGACCAACAGTCATGGTTTTGGGCTTAACATTTTCGTTTGATAACGGATTGATGTGATTAAAATTGGATATGAAAGTATATTCATGTATGTATCTCCATTAGAAATAGGTTTTGAATCCAATAAGAATTGATGTGTCAAATAATCCAATGAATAGTCTAGGAAACTGAGTTTTAGGAATGCTGATTTGTGATAGGCAGTCGGTATTTTGGTCATAAAATTTGCATACGATATCGGAATGGAGTGATTCAAATTGAGTTGTAAACTATATTCATAGAGGAATATACCAATGAAACATGTTTGCAATATATTCCCAATAAGGAATCCAAAAATTGACTGTCCCAGCTCTGTTCCTAAGATGCCTGCTTGACACTCTATTAGTATTTTGGTCATAAGTTTTTCGTTTCATACCCAATCTTAAAAATTTGAATTGTTTTGGAAACTAGATTCAAAGGGATACTTGGAATGTAAACATGTTTTAAAAATAAGTCCATTTGGTCTCCCAAAAATGGACTGTCCCGACTGTGTTTCAGTAAAAAATTTCAAGCCAAAATGTCACCAAAAATTTAATAAATGAAATTTGACCCCCAAAAAGTGACCGAAATAGGTGTAAATGTTTTTAATGATATAAATTTAAATATAACACACACCCATACCAAAAATTTCAAGCATTGAACACCTAGATTTACTTACACAGTCTGTTGCAGCTGCAGCTGCAACTCTTAAAAAATGACATAATGTTGAAATAAATCATACGTATTTTTATGGATGTGTTATATATAAACTGTTGATGAATATGTAACTTTGAAATATATTCACTTATATTTATTATGTATTGTAACCTGATGTTTATTCCGGGATGTATTTGTAATGTGATTGAGTCATGTCATGCTTCGATGTTTTGATCGGGAGAATCTATAATGTAAACAAGTCATGTCAAGTTATTATGGATAACCCTCCTATTGATCAAGGGTTAAAGTCCCCGTAGTTTCGGGGCACTAGGGTTATTAGACTCTCCTAGAGAGGTCGGCCCTAGTAGGGTTTAGTCATGTCAGGAATTAGTATAAATAGAGAGCTAGCCTCTCTATTTAGCACACACTCACTCACACTCAGTTGTAGCGCATAACTGAGGAAGAGAAACACACTAGGGCAAAGAAGAAAGATGTTATTGCTGTCGGGATCATATTACTATTTTGGGGTTTTACTTTTGGTGTTGATTCTATCTCTGAGGAAGTTGCGGGGTTTTCTCCATTTATGGTTTCCCCGAGAAAAAACACTGTGTTCATTATCTCTTGTGTTTGATTGTTGTACTTGTTATTCTCTCAGTTAAAGATCCTAACATAATGCTAGCTTGAATGATAAAAACTAACATGGTATCAGAGCTAACATGAGAAGAAGACACTGTGCAGCTGCAAGAACTAGGGATTCCTACTTTGTGGATCTCTCTCCACATATTTTTAGCAAAATAAGGTTGGAATAACTCTCCTCCCTAGGGCATGGCTTTCTGTCGAAGCAAAATCCAATTCTGAGGTTTTTCAATTTTGGACCAAACATTGCTGCCGAAAATTAGGGCTTTTCACAGAAGAGGAATTTTTCAGTGAGCCCAGGCCTGGATTGATCTCCTCCCCAAAATCAAAGTTAGGGATCAAATTCAAAGCATTTGGTTGGATAGAACTCTGGAAAAGCAAAACCATAATCTGCTCCTGAACCAGCACTGTAGGATTTCAACTCCAAATCCAGATCCGACATCTTGACCTGGTAGGATCTAAATCTTTTGTATTTCCATTTGAGTTTCTCAATTAAGATGTCTCATCATACCAAGCTTGATGAAAATCTTGAGGGAGATGATAACTTCCGAGCTTGGAAGTATAGGATCTCCCTGGTCCTGAAAGAAAATGAGTTGGACTCCTATATCAATGAGGAGGTTCCAGTTCCAGAGGGAGATGGGGCTAAGGACTTACATAAGAAGAAGTTGGTTATGGAAAAGAGGATCATTGCTGATTTAATCAAGGATAACCTCATACCATAGGTGTCCTCCCTAAAGACACCTAAGGCTATGTTTGATTCCCTAACCAAATTGTTTGAAGGGAAGAACATAAACCGAAAGATGACTCTGAGAAACCAACTGAAGAATGTAAAGATCCAGAATGATGAGACCATCTAGTCTTACTTTACAAGGGTCTCTCAGATCAAGGAACAGCTGGAAGTAGTAGATGAAGAAGTAGAGAATGCAGAGGTTGCAATGACCACCTTGAATGGTCTCCCTAGATCATGGGACTCCTTTATTCAAGGGATATGTGCTAGAAAGAAGTTAGTCAAGTTCAATAGACTATGGGAAGAATGCTCTCAAGAAGAAGCTCAGATAGTAGCTCGAGAAGAGAAGATGGGAAGTGAAGATCAAGCTCTCATAGTACACTCCAAGAAAACCAAAATAAGTTCTCATCACTCCAGAGGTAAGCATATCCCTAAAAATAACTCTAGAAAATACATGTCTAGAATCAGATGTTATACATGTGATGAAGTAGGACACTTTGCAAGAGATTGTCCTAAAAGACAGAATAAGAAAAAGAGCAATAAGAGAAGACATCATGCTCATGATGTAGAGGATGATGAACCATCCAAGAAGAGAACCAGATATGAAAGTGAAGACTCTTCTAGTGAAGAAGAATATGTCTTGATTTTTGCTCTCATGGGAAACATCACACATGGAAGCAACGATTGGCTTATAAACAGTGAGGCTTCCAAACATATGACAGGATTCAAAGAGTCCTTTGTAAAATTTTTAGAACATCAATCACCTCACAAGGTGAAGCTTGGAGATGGCTACCAATATCCAATAAAATGTAGTGGGGAATCCTCCTATAAACTAGACTCTGGAAAGTATATGAAGATGCAAGATGTATTGTTTGTACCAGGTCTCAAGAAGAACCTTCTCTCCGTATCTGCATTATATGCAAAAGGAATGAGGGTTGCATTTATAGATGGTCAAGTCATCATGTGGCCAAAAGGAAAGACTATCGACGATGCGGTAGTGATTGGAGAATAAGAAGGAGGATTGTACAAATTAAAGGGCCATCCAGAACAAGCCTTGGTCCATGACACAGTAGAGCCAAATGAGCTTTGGCATAGAAGGCTTGCACATGTGCATTACAGAGCACTACCACTGGCAAGCAAAGTTGTTGAAGGTCTTCCAAGAAATTCAAGCAAAACATGATGGGGTATGCAAAGGATGTGCGAAAGGAAATAATACAAAGAAGACATTTCCAAGTAGCAAGAGCAAGGCAAAAGGAATCTTGGAAATCATCCACTCCGATGTATGTGGTCCTATGTCATCAAGCTCACTAAGTGGGTATGTATATTATGTTTCTTTTATTGATGACTTTTCTAGGAAGACGTGGATTTACTTCATGAAGAACAAAGATGAAGTATTCAGCAAGTTCAAGGAATTCAAAGGCTTGATCGAGAATCACACTGAAAGAAGATCAAGACCTTTCGATCAGATAATGGCGGAGAATTCACTGCGAATGAATTCAAAGAGCTATGTAAAGACTCAGGGATTAAGAGGGAGTTTTCCACTCCTTATAATCCACAACAGAATGGGATTACAGAAAGGAAGAATAGAACTATCATGGAAGCTGCAAGAGAAATGCTTCATGATCAAGATCTTCCTATGCATCTTTGGGCAGAAGCTGCCAGAACAACGGTGTGTGTATAGAACCGTACTCCACATAGAGTACTCGAGAACAAGACTCATGAAGAAGTCTTCTCCGGCAAGAAACCAGAAGTTAGCCATCTCAGAATATTCAGTTGTCCAGTGTACATACACATTCCAAAAGAGAAGAGGACTAAATTAGATCCTTCAGGAAAGAAGGGTATATTTGTGGGATACTCTGAAAGCTTGAAGGCTTACAGAATATATTTTCCAGGATTCAAGAAGATTGACATTAGTAGGGATGTGACATTTCATGAAGGCATAGCTTACAACAAATCCAGAAAGAAACCTACTGAAGAATCTGAAGAAGCAAAAGCACCTAGAATTCATGATACAACCATGAATGAAGAAACTCAAGAAGAAATTCGAGAATTTGAAGAACCGCAAAGACCTATAGATCCACCTCCAGCGAAGAATCCTCATAAGAGGAAACCTGCTTGGGTACGAGAAGTTATCCAAGGTGCAGAAAGATATGGAGCTCCAGAAGAGAATCACAGAGAAAGAAAGAGGACCAAATCCTGCTCTGGGTATGTAGCATTACTATGTGATTTCATCGATAAAGAACCTTCCAATTATGACGAAGCGGCAGAACTGAAAGAATGGAAGGATGCTATGATCGAAGAGTATCAATAGATCATGAAGAATGATGTTTGGGATGTTGTCCCAAGACCAGAAGGGAAGTCGGTTGTAACTTCCAAATGGATCTACAAGATCAAGCATGGTGCAGACGGTAGCATAGAGAAATATAAAGCAAGATTTGTTGCTCGGGGTTTCTCCCAGAAAGAAGGAATAGATTATGAAGAAACCTTTGCACCTGTAGCCAGATACACTTCCATCAGATCAGTACTTTCTCTGTCTACAGTGATGAAATGGAAGATACACCGAATGGATATCAAGACTGCTTTCTTGAATGGTGTAGTGGAAGAGAAAGTGTATGCACAGCAGCCACTTGGTTTTGAGACACATGACAGGGAGTGCCATGTATGTAGATTGAAGAAAGCCCTGTACGGTTTGAAAGAGGCACCCAGGACATGGTACGATATAATTGACAGCTTTCTATCCAGTTTGGGCTTTACCAAGAGTAAAACAGATTCAGACCTTTACTACAAGGCTGAAGATGGCAACCCAGTGATGCTCCTATTGTATGTAGATGATCTGTTTGTGAAAGGTATGGATCGGTTGATTGCTGATACAAAGAGAAAGCTTACTACCGAGTTTGAAATGAAGGACTTGGGTATGATGCATTATTTTCTAGGTATGGAGGTGTGGAAAAGTATGGATGGAATCTCCTTTGGACAAGAGAAGTATGTAGTAGATATCATGAAGAGGTTTGGGATGATGGATTGCAAGGCCATGACCACACCTATGGCATCAAACTTGAAGATATTGAGTGATGCTTCATCAGAAGCAGTTGATGCCACAATGTATCATCATATGATTGGGTCCATGATGTACCTGACAAACACGAGACCAGATATTTGCTTTGCTGTGAACACCTTGAGCCAGTTCCTGATAGATCCAAGAAATGTTCACTTGACTGCTGCAAAGCATATTCTGAGGTACCTAAGGGGTACAATTGATTATGGGCTCAAGTACAAGGCGAATCAAAATATTAACCTAGAGGGTTATGTTGATTCAGATTGGGCAGGTAGTGCCATCGATAGGAAGAGCACTTCGGGATGTTGTTTCAGTATGGGATAAGGTGTGATCTCTTGGTTTAGTAGGAAGCAATCCTGTGTGGCACTGAAAACAGCTGAAGCAAAGTATGTTGCAACTTGTTTAGCTAGTTGTGAGGTAGTATGGCTGAGGAAGCTACTATCTGATTTATTTGATCTCCAGATGGATGCTACTTGTATACATTGTGACAACCAGAGTTGTGTGAAGTTGTCAGAGAATCCAGTGTTCCATGACAAGTCGAAGCATATCGAGATCAAGTATCACTATATCAGGGATATGGTGCAGAGGGGAGCAGTGAAGCTCCAGTATGTTGCAACGGACGATTAGATAGCTAATGTGTTGACAAAGCCATTGGCCGGAGTGAAGTTTGAGTACTTCAGGGAGAAGCTTGGTGTTCTCCAGATCGAGGTCCCTTCCAAGGGGAAGTGACGAGTCCGGAAGCCATTTTGATGAGTAGGTCAGATGTAAGGGATGAGCCATTCTATCATGGTGAGAGGATTGGTTCCTTCCATGTCAGATATGAGTGCTAATCCATTCCTGATATGACTATAGGATTGGTTCCTAGATGATCAGATATAAGGGCTACTGCCATTCTTGGAATGGAGTTGCCTGGTTAGTTACCAGGAATACTTGGCTTGGGACTGAGGGCCTTTCTAAGACGATTGTAAGATGTAGTCTTACATGATCAGATGTGAGTGCTGGCCATTCTGATGAGTAGGTCAGATGTAAGGGAAACTGCCATTCTCTGGGAGAATGGAGGCACCTAGTCAGTTACCAAGTAGCTCATTCTGGGACTAAGGGCCATTCTGGTGTGACTGTAGGATTGGTTCCTACAAGATCAGATGTGAGTGCATGCCTTTCTAACGAGTAGGTCAGATGTAAGTGCTATGCCTTTCTGATGAGTAGGTCAGATGTAAGTGCTGAGCCTTTTCACAGATGATAGTAGTTGTGTCCTATCATGGTGGTGAATGTGAGTGTTGGGCCTTTCTGATGTGATTATAGGATTGGTTCCTATATGATCAGATGTGAGTGTTGGGCATGCCTTTCTGATGAGTCAAGGTCAGATGTAAGTGTTGGGTGGGCCATTCTGACTTGGTGTCAGATATAAGTGTTGAAGAAGACCTACATGGTGGCTAGGCCTACAACTAGCATGAAAAAGGGCTCGCTCTGTAGAAATTCTTGTGACGAGAAGAATCATGAGATAACACATATGATGATGACCTAGTGATGATCCAGATCGAGCTATGATTCAGATCCAGTTATGATGTCTCTGATATGATCCAGATCGAGTGATGATCCAGATCCAACAGTGACGATCCAGATCCAGTGATGATGACCCTGTGATGATCCAGATCCAGTGTGATGATCCAGATCGAGTGATGATCCAGATCGAGTGATGATGATCCAGATCAAGTGATGATCCAGATCCAGATTATGATGACTTGAAGATGAAGATGACGAGAACTTGACGATGACCCAGATGATACAAAGAAGAAGACTTGTGCTGAAAAACTGTGTCGAGAGAATACCTTCCTAGTTAAGAGGGAGTGTCGATGAATATGTAACTTCAGAATGTATTCACTTATATTTCTTATGTATTGTAACCCGATGTTTATTTCGGGATGTATTTGTAATGTAATTGAGTCATGTCATGCCTCGATGTTTCGATCAAGAGAATCTATAATGTAAACAAGTCATGTCAAGGTATTGTGGATAACCCTCCTATTGATCAAGGGTTAAAGTACCTACAGTTCTGGGGCACTAGGGTTATTAGACTCTCCTAGAGAGGTTGGCCCTAGTAAAGTTTAGTCATGTCAGGAATTAGTATAAATAGAGAGCTAGCCTCTCTATTTAGCACACACTCACTCACACTTAGTTGTAGCGCATAGCTAAGGAAGAGAAAGACACCGGGGCAAAGAAGAAAGAGGTTACTGCTGTCGGGAGATCATCTTACTATTTTGGGGTTTTACTTTTGGTGCTGATTATATCTCTGAGGAAGTTGCAGAGTTTTCTCTATTTATGGTTTCCCCGAAGAAAAACACTGTGTTCATTATCTCTTGTGTTTGATTGCTGTACTTGTTATTCTCTCAGTTAAAGATCCTAACATAATGCTAGCTTGAATGATAAAAACTAACATAAACAGAAACCAAATACATGCCATGATGCACAATACACACGTGTCTCAAAATTATAAATTCTAACCTGTAGTACAGTCACAACTGGGTATTGCAGCTCACTGTCATAGGTAGGTGTTGCATCTCACTGTCACTTGCAGCTTACTGTCATAGCTGGTGTTGCAACTCACTGTCACAGCTGGGTGTTGCAGCTCACTGTCACAGCTGGGTGTTGTAGCTCACAAATTCATGCCAAAGTTCAAGCTTGAAGGGTTCCATAATCATTGGCTCATTTTCCTGTGGATCCTTCATTCACCTTCCCTAATTACTGTAATTTTGTTTTCAGGAAAGCTTCTTTTTTTTGTAACAAATAGAGACAAATTAAATTATGAACATTGAAGACAAAAATGATTTAAGCATTTTTCTCAAATAGTCAACAATTCCAAAACATTCTTGAAAACATCTCATACCCACTCCTTATCTTTCTATTTTTTGATCTTCCAAATCGCAACAAGGCGCAGGAAGAGAGCATATTTATTCAAAAATTAAAAAAAATTAAAAAAAAAAACAGAAGCATGGTTTTATTTTGTTATTCTATCCTACCCTATTCTATTTGGAAATTTAAAAAGTGTTCAAGTGTATACATATTTCCAATGGAGCCACTTTCGAAGAAGTGACTCAAGAAGGCTCATACTCCCAACAAAAAAATATAACTTTATGAATGCTAGGATATGAGAGATCAACTTCCCTTGAAATGATGGTGCCAAGAATTGGTGAAGTATGGAATGATGCTGCCGACCGATGACAGATTGAAACCAAGCTTCAATATAGTATTTTTTCCCTTGATTTCTCATGGATGTTACACCATGAATCTCCTTAGTAAACCGATCTTCCTCAATGCACAAGAGATTCAGATCTAATGATGTAAAGGACGCTTCAATTTTTGGTTCCAATGTTCATTCGTCATCAAATGTTACATGTGGCATGTTGATCTTGTCTGCTTGCTTATGAGGACTAAAAGAAACTCCATCTACAAATCTTGGATTTAAAACATGTTCAGGCCTCGTATGGATTTGCTGCAACAACGCACAGTCTTTTTGCAGTGGTGTAGGTGAGGTAGAACAAGAGGGAAATGTAGGAACATTTTGTAGTTCAGCACTGTAAGCATACTGTACTGCTTTATTATGGTTAGGGTGGAGGGTGGATTAGACAAGAAATTGTGTTGGATACCAAGGAGTTTGATGAGAAAATAGATGTGGTTGATGTAGAGGATTGATTTGTGAGGTTGATATTGAAGGACCAAGTTGTGTTGCAGCATGAGGGAGAGTGGCCATGTGATCATAAGATAGGCCATTCCAACCTTGTGGATAAGGTAGGTAAGAGTTAAATTGAGGCTGCAATAGCTGCCATGGTGGAAGAGTATTCAATGATTGAGTATGAGAGTAAGGAAATGGAGGGATAGAATTTTGAACCATACATGTAGGCCACGATTTCCATGACTGTTGCAATGAGTTGGCTGCAACTCCCAGATCTCTTTGATATGTTTATTTCATCCTTGGTAAGGAGGGACAATGATCTGTGGAATGATTCAAATCATGTATGCCAAAAGTTGTGAGACTATCCAAAGGACAATCCATTGCAAGATGTTTCTTCTGAAACCGAGGGAAAACTATTTCTTCAAATTCCTCATGATTTTCCTTAACCTGCAAAACAACCAATTCTGAATTTAGTGAATCATTGATATCAGCATTAGAATTTTTAAATACATTACTGATTTCAGCTCGTAAAACTCTTGTTTTTGCAGCAGGTTTCAAAAATAAAGATAAAAGTTCCTTAGAAGTCTTACCGGTCTTGAAGTTTCCTCTTGAATACCTTCTACATAACTCACAAATTTCATCATATGCTAACTAAAATACATTACCTGTTCCCATTAGATTTAATATTTCTAAATATTCAGCTTGGATTCCCTTGAGTAGAAGTGTTTTTAAGGTCTCATTCCCCTGTTTCCTTTGTTTGGATCTTTGGAGGTTATATTAAAAGCGTTCCATGTATTCCTCCAAACTCTCTTATTCTCCTTGTGTCATTTCGAAGATGTCTTCATTGACCCTGCAATAATCTTGGTACCTTTTCAAGAATACATGTTTCATGTGTTCCCAAGTTTGTATACAATTCCCACCGAGGCTCATGAACCATCGGAGGGATGTTCCTTTTAGAGTAAGGGGAAACACATTCAACTTTTGATCATTAGCACAATAACCATATCCTCTACTATTTCAAATTGAAATAAAAATACACCAGGGTCTTCATTTTCCAAACCATGAAAATTTGGTAGAACATGTGGGGGAATGCTTTTCGTGGGCGCCACTCTTCCTGAATATCTGATGAGAAATTCAAAGGTAACAACTTCTGCATCTTTCTTACCTGCCATATCTTCATTAGATTCTTCGTGTGCTATCTTGAGGCTCCTCCTTTGAATGTTCCTGTCAACTTATTAGTAGAATGGATGGTGCTTACAACACCACTAAGGGGAATGATAAGATTTGTGCTCCAAAGATTGAAAATGAAATAAAATTGAATATAAAGACAGAAAGTTCACACTCAAAATAAATTCAATAAACTGAAATGTAATCATGCAACCTACATGCCCTATTTTAACAATGCATCTACAACACAATGTCAAATGTACTTTTGCACCATTGATAACTTCCTTAACAACGACGCCAAAATGTTGGGCCCACTATATGTTAGTTAATTAAAACTTAACATGCAAAGTGCTAAACATAAATTATCAACCTGAGGAAATATTTTATTTCAAAGCTATCGTGCAAGATCTATGCAAGCACAATTTCTACCTGACACTGTTATCTATTGGTATGCAATCGAAACTGTCTGTAAACTAGATCACACCTTCTTGAAAAGAAAACAAAGCCTAATCCTATTCGTAAACCCAAATTGTAAATCTAATAACACTTCAACAGAATCAATTCTTATGAAACAAGATCTAATTGCATACATCTAAAAGAAGTACTATGTTGGCCAACGATCTATCAAATGAATTAACAACACAACAACTATGACCAATCTAATGAATGAAAGCATACAACTATGATAAATTTAATGAATGAAAGCATGAACAGAATAATAAGAAAATCTAAATAATAACACACCTACAATCAACAATACCAGCATCTGCTCAGGGAAGAGGGCCCTTCCTCCACTGAGCAGAGCTAGATCTCCACAATTAAAGTCTACAACTCCATAATTAAGAAACTGCCAACATGTATTATCATAATGGAATGATTACAATAGATCTGGATCAAATTCTACATCATAACATTGATTTCTCCTCCCCTCAATGAGATTGATTACATATTTATACATAAAATTATCTCATGGAAATGAGGAACTGAACCCCCAACTTGTGATCTGTAACAGTTGAAACACGACCGTAACTGCTGGCAACTTTTGAACCGGCTGCAACAGTAAATCTGGAAAATACCCTTTCGAAGAACCACCTGTATATCACAAACCATGGCTTTGTTTGGAAAATTCTTTGTGATTCAGGTAAATGAGGCTGTTATGCACAAAACCCATGTCTTGGATTTTCGAGATTCATTTCCATATGCCTGAAAATCAAGATGCGAATCAAGGTGTTCTTATGTGGCATGCATTTTCGGTTAAGGTTGTAACAACTAGCTGTGAGAGTCCTCTATGTGACAAATCACTCCACAAACCATCATTAGTAAAATTATGCATAATAGTCTTCAATTCATCAAAGATAAAGGAAAATAATCATTATTAACCTTTTAAAACATCAATGGAAGTAGTATGTTGTTTTACACGTAGTTACAACAAATTGTTGGAAAATGGAATGATAAATGGCCGATAATGGAAAGAAAATGGAATGATAAATGGGTGATAATGGAAAGAAAATGGATGAAATATATGTCAATAAGTGATGGAAGAATGGATAATTCTAGGGCCCAACACCATGTTCAAGCCAACACAGTTTTGTGATTTGGGTGTGAGTTATGGTCTAGTTTTTTTTAGCTTTGTAGCATGATTTTAATTTATGTTTTCTTTGCATGCAATTCATACTTGCATGTATTGCACATGAAAAATGAGCCTTCATGTGTTTTCATGATGTATATTAAGTGCATAAATAGTTTGCACAAAGGACAAGAAGAATTCAGTTAGAATTTTTCCCGAGAATTTGAAGAATCTGGTCGGAGGAAGGAAAATGAGTTGTGATAGAAGTAGAGAAGGAAGGATATAAACATACAAAGGAAGAACATAAGTAGATACAGAATAAAGAGCTAAGGAAATAAATAGATGTAGAGGAAGATGCGAAAAACGAAGAGTTCACAAAGGAAGAGTTAGTGACAGAAGAGAAGTCGTGATTGAAGGAAAATATGTGACGAGATTAGTTGTGACGAAAGAAACCGTGTCAGAAGGAGTGCAACGATTGAAAATGATAATTCACGAAATATCATGGGTACAAAGTTGGCTAGAGTTGGCAGGAGTCACATGTGTGTTAAGGAATACTAAGTATCTTTGTAGTTCGGGTTGTTAGTGCCTACTGACAAGTGTCACTAGAATAAGAATGACATCCTGTTTGGTAATTGAATGAAGTCGACTGATAGTGACATGTAAGAGTCTATAAGAAGGAAGAACCCAGGCTGTGTGTGGGTTACTTGTGGTGTGTCTATAAGAAGAGTTGAAGAGCGTCAATTATTTGTGGTGTGTTTATAAGAAGAGTTGAACAGTCTGTAGTTGAGTGCATAGAAGTGTAGAGAATATCAAGTCGATCCAGGCTATGTGCAGATCGATAGTAGAGTCAAAGAATAAGTAGTTGTAAAGTTGTTGAGGAGGTTGAGTCGATCTAGAATGTGTGCAGATCGACAGTAGATTCAAGTAGAGAAGGACCAATGACAAAAGACCATAGAGCATGAGAGGAGAGAGAAGTCAGTGTGTGTGTGTGCACACGCGCATGCGTGCACGTGTGTGTGTGTGTGTGTGCATGTGATTCTCATAATCAACCTCCCCCAAATTAAAAAAAAATAAAAATAAGAAGAAAAAACACAATTTAAAACATATATAAATTGTTAAAAAATTAAAACAATAAAAATATAGTAGGTGTGGGGAACGGTGGCATGTTGCGCCGAGGAAAGGTGGTGGCTTTAATCATTCCCCTGCCCTTGGTTTTATGATGATATACAGCAATGTGGGGAGAAATTCCCAAAAAACAAACCTCCTTGCAACCCCGAAACACGCCTATCTTTTTTTAATATGTTTTCCTATTTTATTTGGTTTATTATTATTTTTTTAAATTGTGTTCTTTAATTCTTTTTTATGTTTTTCAACCTATTTATTAATTTGGGGGGAGGGAGATTCGAAATTGACCCCTCCAATTTTTTTTTATTAATATATGTTTTTATACTTATTTTCAAGAAAATTGTTATTTTCTCCTTATATTAGGCTTTTTTTCTCCAAAATTTTTGTTTTTCCTTCCATTTTAATTTCAAAACCAAATAGTGTGTTACTCATAACACCACCTTTCATTTAAGGCCATGTTTTTTAACAAGTTCTAAAATGTTAGCTCATAATATGTTAGGAGGTGAAGTCGATATCTATATATTTGACTTTGTCCTATATAGTGGTACATTACTACCACATTGCATAATTCATATGTGTCATGTGGGTTGCAATGGGGAATACTCCAGTCTAATGGTGTGAGGGTAGGCCCCTTGAGGAAAAAAAATATGTACCCTTCTTGTGTATTTCAGTTCCTTCAGGAACCCTCATATGTATTTGATAAAAGGGGGGTGACCCTAGCATTGTATCACAAGACAACAAAGCATTATAGGTTTATTTTTTGACCAAGTAATAATAAGAGATCAAAGTTGGAATTCCCCCATGGTTTACCTAAGCACAACATGGTTTCCGCATAGATCTCATGTTCTATTGTTATTGTTGTTTGTTTATATTTTTATATTTTTTATAAGAAAACAAAGGGTGTTATTGGTAGCACCACTTTTTGATTTGGGGTTTGATTTTAAAGTTTTTGTCTTAAACAATACGAGTTGTTAGGGTCATGATTTCAAACCAGTCATGATTATAAGAAACCCTAAAAATCTGGTTGATATTGGAGCACCACATTTCTATTTAGGGGTCAATTTTAAGGTTTGTGTTTACAACTTTATGATGAATTAAATCCATGGTGGAAAAAAGTTGTAATCTAAAACTCAAAAAAAAATCATCCAACATGTAGCACTACTTTTTAAATCAAGGGTAAAAATAGTTCTACTAAATATAACCTATAAAAATGAGAACTTTGAAGACCTTTTTTCAAGTTGGTAATTATGTTAGATATCCTTGATGCCATGCTATTCTTAACTAATGTCCCTTTGGACAATTTGCACTAGTATTCCTATTTACCTCCATGGAGAAATGTCATTATATTAGAACAAGACAATGTAAGGGTAAAGTTAAGATTTCATTATTCATGGATAGTTGGATTTGTGGAAACCCCCATTCAAGGAGATTAATCTTGCTAATATTTCCAATACATTTTCTCCAAAACAAAGGTTATAAAAAACATTGTTCTTGGATTAACATGAACCCTTGAGGAAGTTGTTTCTTAAAAATGTTGATTGCAATAATTATATGATTTCTTTGCATGGTTCTATGTGTAAATATCTGAAAACTCATATTGTATAAACTCGCATTACAGTGATGCGTCAACTATTTAACAAAAAAAAATGCATTGATGGATCAACTCTTTGACATAAAAAATGGCATGTTAACCCCAAAAACTTCCTCTCCATGAATGATGAAATTGACAAATTGAAATTGGTCAATTTCATTCACCTCATAACCTACACACCATGTGTATCTAATCCTATCTCATTCAATAATAATTAAAGAAATGATACATCTCATATTAACGTTCATGGACTCAACTAAACAACTACTCCAAAGATAATCCACTTACCCTTTATTGGCTGAGTGATTGATGGGTGTGTTGGTCATGAAATTTTTTCCTTGATAGAAAAATTCATAGGGTACAACCATATTCAAATTCATAAAGAGTGTTAATATAAAATTGCATACAACATAACTTAGGGAAACTTATCATGCCATTCCATTCATACATAAGAATGCTAATTCCACCTTCTAGTGAGCTATGCCCTATGTTTTCAACTACATGGTATAGATTAATCTAAGCAATCTTGAAGTTCTCATAGCTAGATACAAATGATGGTCAACACACTTAGAGGGCCTACACAACTATATTTCTTTGATGTCAATTATACAACATTTGATTAAATCCTCTTAAGTGATATTTTATGTTTATACTGGATGCCTCCTTGATTGATTTGTCTTGAAATAAGTTTTTTTTAATGGCTTGAAGGTTAGTACATCATGAACCTTCCTCCACCCCATTCCTTCACTAATTTCAAAGCCTTAAGCCAAAGTGATTTTTTGTAACAATGTACATGTGACTATGCAATACCATCTTGTAGTTGTTTCAATATTTTGTGAAAGAACCCTACCTTCATCTACAATGATAAATCCCAACAAGAGTTTGGTTATTTAAAAAAATTCTCTAACAATAGCACCCCTATTTCCCCCCCATAACTTCATTATGAATTTCATCCTTGAAATTCCCTCCTCAACTTTCATTATCACCCATGAGTTAGTCCAAAATGGGCATGCCGCCCATGAGCATGTCACTTTACATCACTAAGAACTTGTTAAAGATTGTGTTGTAATATAATAATGATAGTAAGTTGGCCTTGACCATGGTGGAGTTAGTCAAAACGCTTAACCACACCAAAGTCCCACTATCATGGTAAACCCACCCCACAATGATGATATTCCTGATGAGCATTTATTCATCATATAATTAGACAACCTATGGTATGGTGATATATTTATTTATATTTGAAAATAGATGTTTAGATCCCAAGTTTCTCATGGAAATTATCAACACATCCACTACAATCTCTTTTTTATTTCCTTCTTAGTGATGTTCTCTATCATTGAACAATTGACACCATCTTGCATCCGTGCCCATCTCATGAGGACAAAGAGAAGGTTCCTAAATCTAACCATGAAAATTCTCTCTTAAGGAGTTTGACTCATTTAGGAAAGAAGTTATAAGTCCAATTGATTTATGGGAACTTTGTCCATAAAAATTTAAGCTTAAGCGGTTTTGTCCATTTTGAAACAAAATTATCTCACTGAAAAATAAAAAATAAAAATAAAAAATAAAATTAAGACATTCCTTATAAACGTGTTATAAACCGACATTTATATTAAATATTTAATTAGGCCGACATTGATATTAAAAATTAGAAACCAATATATTTCCATGTATACACATTATATATTTCACTCCACCTTCATATTTTCAATCCCCCTCACTTTACTTCACTCCACCTTCATATTTTCAATCGCCCCGGCTCACTTAACTTCTGCAAGCTTTGTGTTAAGATATAACAGTTGTATTTGAAGTGTACCAATGGAGCTACTGCCCGACGAGCTCATTTGCGAGTGCTTGTTGAGAGTGCCCTACACATCACACGATAACCTGAAAGGTGTGTGCAGAAGGTGGGAGGGTATTGTGAGAGGCCCTTACTTCTACGCGGACAGAAACATATCGGGGAAGAGCGACCAGCTCATATGCCTCATTCAAAAGGATAACAAGAAGACGAGCCAGAGGCGGTCAGTCTTTGTAATAACGATGTATGACCCTTTGAATGAAACGTGGAAAAGGCTAAATACTCCCATTGATGATCCCCACTTTCCTGGAATATCAGGACGGTCTCAGTGCGTTGCTGTGAATCGGATGCTGGTTCTCATAACGGGACTATGAAGACTGTATATGGAGGCACGGAGCTGACATGCCTACTGCTCGATCCTTCTTTGCCTGTTCTGCCTCTTCTTCGAATGGACTTGTCTACGTTGCTGGCGGGATCGATGAAAGTTGCAACCCTCTCACGGCTGCAGAAACTTATAACGTGGAGGAGGACAGGTGGGAAATTCTGCCTCCTGTCAACCGGTTTCGGTGGATTGAACTTGAATTTAAGGGTAATGGAGGGGGAATGATCGTATCTGCAACACCTGTGGAGATTTAATAGTTAAATGCAGTTTTATGGCCGTTTTAGATCTTAGTTGTGTATTCACATGTTTTCTTTTCTAAAATGCAGTTTTATGGCCGTTATAGATCTTAGTTGTGTATTCACATGTTTCTCTCTAAGGAAACTTAACTTTGATTTTTCTAATAACAATCATATTATAGTATTTTTCTACTAGCCTCCCACATATATTCTCTATTGGCTATCTTGCATTTCTAATAAGTAGTTGAATAGTGGGAATTCCGGATGGATTGTATGCAGGCAGACGTATTAAACTTAATCTGCAAACTTCTACTTAATTATACCTCCTACATTTCTTATTTCCCATGTCTTAGTTATCTTGATTTAATTTTGATTGGTTGAAATATCTGAACTTTTGAAAAAAAATACATTTTCAAAAATAAACCTTCACCCAGATTTGTTTTGGTTTCGTTAAAATACATTTTTAATAATAATATTTCAAAGTAATATCATATAAATTTTCTTGCATAGAAATAATTAATGATATTGTTAAACTTTTATAAACTTCTAAAGAAAGAATTCAGAGAATGTTGTCAATTCATACTGATAATTAATAAACTTCGATACTCTAGAATGATCTCTACTAAGTAATAAATGTTGATATTCTAGAATGATCTCCATGAAGCAAAGATATTTCTCTCTAGAGTGAATCCAATTATACTCCAACTCTTTGGATCATTTCAAAGGTGGCATAGATTATAAAGATCATCCTCAAATGGAAAATTATTCTTGGATTATCTTATGTTTCAACTTAAGAAGATCATTTCCAAATTAGAAGGGATCTTTGGATAATTTCGAAGGTGGTCTAGGCATTTGAAGTGATAAGTAAATTTGACAGAAAAATAGTCTGTCTGAAAGAATAAGTTATCAATATTAATGTATAACACATAAACAAATCCATATAACAAAAAGATCTCAAGGAATTAAAAAATCCTTAAGATATGTTCTGTTTATGTCTAAAATCATAAGATGTCCGAGTACGTCTAGCATCTCAGACTGCATTAAAGTCTCCAGCTTTATGCTCTCACACTCTGCTTAGACAATCATGACATGTCCATAACAATTCATACATTCCTTGTCCATCATGTCATTCTCTTGTCAATCCTCAGAGTTTTCCCAGCCAGTGTGGTGAAATTTCCTCGTCCTCTATAAATATTTTGACAAACCAAGGGAGATAGAAAAGAAATGCATAAGCAATTAAATTGGAATAGTGCAACCATGAGAGGCCTAGCTTTACAGACGCATGGTAGAAAATAGATGATTGATTCTCATCTAGAATATCTTAACAACCTAATAAAGCTATATCATAAGGAAACTAAAGATAGTGTCTTTAAAGGAAACCGAGGATTAGAGCTCCCACTAGAAGCTCTTGATGAAATAAGAGTGTCAATCAATGGTATGGAGATACACATTAGCTCTTATTATAAAAATCAAAGATTATTATTTTACTATCCCAGTCTTGAAGATAGTAGACCCTCAAGGATTTTGTACATACCAAGGAAAAACATGCTATTATATGACCATTGATCCTCTAGATACTCTGATATTTGTCCCATTAATTTCTACTCCTAAAATATCGAATAGGTGCATAATATCAGTCTGTACCAAGAACAACTCGCTGCTAAAGAAATCTAGATATGAAACATAAAAGAACAAATGAAAAGCATGAGAATTGAAGACCAACTATGTTTCTTTTCGGCACAAAAAGAAACATGTAGTTTTCCTACCTTTAAAGCCAGAATTCAAAGGTACTCTTAGACACTCAAATACAGTGCCTATGTCTAGGGAAATGCAATCCTACTGTAAAAAAAAGATCCAATATCTTCTAAATAAAGGCTTGATACTTCCTTCAAACAACCCCTGAAGCTGTTACGAATTTTATGTGAGGAAACATTCTAAACAGCTGAGGCAAGCTCTAAGGATGGTTATAAACTATAAGCCACTCAATGATGTGCTTGATTGGAGCAGGTATCCAGTACCTAACAATTCCGACCTCATAAAAAGGATTGCAGGGAGAAAAGTCTTCTCAAAATTTGATCTCAAGAGTGGATTCTGGTAAGTCGGCATAGCTCGAGAAGACCAATTTCAAACGAGTATCTCTAAATGCCTCGATCGATTCTTTGTAGCTGAAAAATTGACTGAAGAGTTTGGTAGATTTTGTTCATGTTTAGGGTTTGGAAGAGTCTTTGACCATAACCCTAACCTTTTACACCACGAGTTTGGTGATAAAAAACATCCTTGTGGATTCAAGGTTTATCATTCATGGCTGGAGGATGCAAAGTTTCAAATCCTGGTCATATCGAATTAGATTCGGATTGATTTGGATAGTGAGGAATGTTTTATGACTCTAATGGTAACCAATATTTAAATGATTTAAAAGAAAATGGGCGCATCCCACAAGAAAGAGGAGAATTCCAAGGAATTGGTTGGTATTGAGTTGGAACTCAAGGTTATGTTTTCATCAAATTTGCAAGGAGTGTTCAATGAAGAAGAATCAAACATGTTAAAATTTGTGGAGGACAGAAACAATCACTTGTTGAAACTAGAAGAAGTTGAATGGAGGTTGAAGAGTGGACATTAGATTTCTTCCTTAATCTCATTTAAAAAATGAAGAATGCAAGTTGAAACAGGCATTAATCTCATTTAAAAAATAAAAAATTTACGGCCCTAACAGGTAGACAATAGAGTTCTTTGTCATTTATGATTTGATGGAGGTGGACCTACTAAAAATCATAAATGAATCTAGATTCATGGGATCAGTCTGTAGGGAAATCAATTCAATGTTATTTTCCTTAACTCCAAAGTCAAATGAACGAAGATCATTCAAAGACTATAGGCCCATCTCACTATGTAATCTGTTGTGTAAGATGATATAAAAAATTATCGCACATCAATTAAAAAGAGTGCTTGAACGATTTATATCAGAGGAACATTTTGGTTTCATTTCAAAGAGGAAAATCCAAGATGGGTTTAGCTATGAACAAGAAGGATTTCATCCTATAAAGATGAATCACTATCCTACTATCGATATGAAAATTGACTTATCTAAGTATTATGACCTAGTGAAATGGTTGTTCTTGAGATTGGTATTACTGCATATTGGGATTAGCCTATCAACTGCCAATTGGATTCTTGGGTTCTTATCCTCGTAGTCTTATGTTGTTCTTATAAATTAATCTTAGTTAAAAAAAAATATAACATTCATAGGTAGTTCTATGTATACTTTCTTGTTTTGTTGATCATCAAATCCTTGAGTAGACACATTAAGAATGACAAAAACAATGGTATGTTAAATGGTATAAAATTGAATCCTGCATTTTGTTCACTCATTTGTTTTTAATTGGTGTCATCATTCTCTTTGGGGAAGGCATTGTCAAGGAACGGGAATCATTTAAATCTATCATAGAATTGTTTTGTGTGGTGACTAGGATGAAAATCAACGTTCATAAATCTTATGTTTTATTCCATGCAGTCTAGGAGGAGGTTGAATGCCATATTATCAACATTCTACCATATCCTAACAATCCATTGGAATTTGGTTTAAAGTATTTATGTTTCTTTTTGAATCCTAACGATTATCGTTAAAATGACTAGTTATGGCTATTTCAAAATTTGAATCTAGAATTTCATGTTGGTGTCACCATTAGCTATCTCATGTAGGTATGATTATACTAGTGAAGGTTTTTCTTGAGATCATTCCTTTATTGACTCTTCGTTGTGCATATTCCGAAATGTACCCTTGTCAAAATTTGGAAAATTGTCTTTAGTTTCTTATGGACAAGATGAAGACAATATGAAGAAATTCCTTTAATAAAATGGACAACTATAGCAATACCAAAGGCTTATGGTGGAAGTGGGATTAAAAATATCCACCTCTTCGCTTAGGAACTGGGCGCAAAGACATTATGAATGATGGTTTATGGACAAAGCTTTAATGAAAAGAAAATACTTTCAAGAAACCTTAGTGAAATATTGTATTTGTTCTCATCCTTCCTGAGTTAAAGATGCTTCGATCACATGTAAATGTTTAGTTAAATCCTTCCCTATCCTTAGGTTATGGATTGCATGGAAGGTAAAAAATGGAAAGTGATTCCGAGTAGGTGGTGACATGTGGGTAGGATGTTTTGGAAACTACAAGATTTCGAAGGGTTTAAAAAGAGCACTTCAACACCAAGGGGTTTCTAAACTCAGTGATATATCTCTATTGTGGGATGGGAGAAACTTGACACAACCTTGGAAGACTACGACATATTTGAACCTTCCAGAATAATGGGAAGATGAATGGAATAGTTACCTTCAACTATTGTCCCACATGTTATACATATAACTGAAATGGAATATGATATACTTTTGAATAAGAATAAGGCTACATGACATCTCATTGCTAAGCATGGTTAAGTAGTAGTTGTTCCAGTGCCATTGGAAGAAGGCTATAAATGGCAGTGACTTATGATATCAAAACTTGAGTTCCCACTTAAGATAAACAAAATTATCTTGGTTGTCTCTCTGCTACAAAATATTGACATGTGACAATGGTCACAAATGAAATTGGGATGGTCCTAGCTATTGTATTCTTCGCAATTTGGCAGTAGAAACTGTGACACATATTTTTTTTATTGTTCATTTTTGAAATGGGTGTGGCAGGAGGTATATGCAAATTTAAAATGTCTAGGACAGTGGTCTCCTAGAAAAAAGGCATACTCTTGTCTCCCTAAAGGATGAGACCAATCCTTTGTTCAACAGTTCCTGCACATGTCTGTTGATCTCTGATTGGTCTCATCCTTTAGGGAGACAAGAGTATGCCTTTTGTCTTCCTTCTCCAAGACAAAAGTATTTTCTCAACCATTATATACTACATTCCTATCATACTACCATGGCCTACACAACAACACATGACACACATCCATAGGTATCACATCACATAAAACTTGATCCTTGTAACTTCCAATATGGAAATCAATTCTGCACTATTCATTAACTAACACATGGTGTCCTTTCTGTAACCAAGAAATTATGTATGGTGTAGGATGTATTTCTTTCCACAATCCTAACTTCTCAACCATCTCTACAGAAACTAGATTATCAGTACTGCCATCATCAATAATCAATTTACAACACTTACCTTGATATTTGCACATTGTCCTGAACAAAATATTCCTCTATGCTGGTTCATGTATCTCCTTGTTTGGTTTCAGCAAATTTCCTCTCATCAATAAGGCTTCTCCTGCCTCTGGAACTTCAACATGATCATCAGGTACTCTCTATTCATTCTCAGCCTATGTAATATGAACATTTCCTTGTCTTACAACTCCCTCTGGACAATCCCATGACATGTGACCTGTCTTTCCACATGTGTAACATCTAACCTCATGATTTCTGCCTCTTCCTCAACCTCTTTGAAAAGATCTCCTTCCTTTGAATTCTCTTCCTCTATGAGGTTGTTCTGGCTGACTTGATGATTCAACTTCTTCCTTCTAAACTAAAAATTTTCCTCTTCCAGTCTGTGGTCCCTTACCTTTGTAATCCTGACCTTTTCCTTTCCCTGAGTTATTTCTCCTATTCAGTTTCTCCTCCACTTTCAAAGCACATTGGTATGCTTCTTCAACTGATTTGGGTGAAATTAAACTCATCTCATCCTGAATGTCTAATCTAAGACCATTCATGTATCTGGCTACCTTCTCATAATTATCTTCTGTGTATCCAACTCTAATGTTTACCTTGTAAAACTCCTCTATATACTCCCTGATAGTAAGCAGTCTCGATCTTAAGTTCTACATTTGCCTATACAAAGCAAGTTGGTAATCTCTAGGTAGAAATTTGTCCTTCAGCTTGGCAATCATTTTGCTCCAACTTTTGATTGGTTATTTGTGCAGTCTTCTCCTTTCTACCTGTACACCATCCCACCAAAGTAAAGCATGTCCATTGAGTCTAGTTACTGCAAAATTTACTTTCTTATCCTCAGGTATTTCAAAAAAATCAAAATGCTTGTCCATTGAATTTATCCTGTCAACTATTTTTTCTGGATTTAACCCTCCATTGTATGCATCTATCTCAACTCTTGGTTTTGAACTAGCCCCAATGAATTACTTTAACAATTTCAATCCAATGTTCTCTTGTGTCATTTCTTCTACTTCTGGTTCATCCTCCTATTCAGCTTCACTGATATCACTTGCTTCATGATCTCTTCTTCCAGCTTCTCTCATGGCTTCCATTTCTTCTTGCAGAACTCTTAAGTCCTCCATTACTTCTACGTTAGCTACAGGTCTACCTATTTTGACCTCCTTTGCCACATCCTACTAGAACTTTGAATGCCATTTCTAAAGGTAATAAGTTTTCTCTCAAACTATTACTATTCAGATTTCTCTTGCTGCTCTTCAAAAATAAAGTGAAAACAAAATTTTCCTTTTACAAACAGCAAAGGAAATACCTCGATCCTTGCTCTGATACCACTTGGTGCAAGGGTGTTAATGAAACTGAAAAATTATAGGTCTGCTAAACTTGGCTACTGTCACCAAAGTTTTAGGACTTCTGCGTAATGAACGAGAGCTGTCGGATCCTTACGATCAGATTCCACCCAATTCACATTTGTATTGACTATTGATTATAGAAAAATTAGATTTCATTAACCATCTCACACATTAATTTCCCATATTGGTTATTGACTGTGGATCAAACTATAACTTACACCTTGCTTACGTTAAATGCACACAAGAACCTCTCAACAGATCTATAGCTGTGTATTCACGGATTTAAATGCAATTCCAAATGAAATTTACAACAAGATCCATGATTACTTATGGAATTTTCATAGTCGTTTCCAAGATATGATAAACATATGTTTTATGGGCAGCTCAACACGAATTTCTTCTTTTAATCATGCACAATAGACGAATTTGAATGCAAAGGTTTATTCACACAGATAACCAAAATAGAAACAAGCTTTATTTTCACTGGTGAAAAATTCTACAGTAACTCTTACTGTCTTCTTCTTCCTACCTGTCTACCCCCATCTCCACTAATCCTCTACTTTCTTTTAACTACCCTAACAAGCTAACAAACCCTTCCATAGATTTAGGAATTTACTATTTTTTAGGAACACCTAACCCCTACTAACTAGCGACAACTGAACAGATGACCCAGTCTCCTCGTAGGGAGCTTTTGATAGTCATATATTCCTACATTAAGTCCAAAATTGACAATGATCCTAACTGTCTACATAATTCAAATTAATAAACATTCACTAAACTATTTTCTCTAAACCCTTAGAACCACTTTCTCAAGCCACAACATGTGATCAATGCATCACATTACTGGATCTAACTTGATGCTCATGCATCACTTTTCCTGGCCCAACAAGCCCCCAACACTCACATGTGGCTCGTCCTGAGCCACTAAGAAAAATGGAAGTCTTCTCAAAATTTCATGTCCCAAAAGTTAGCTTCTCTTAAGCTCTTATGTTTCAGGCGCAATCTCAGGCTACGTGGGAGGACTAACCTTGTCTTGAAATTTCTTCACCATCTATTGCACCTTAGCAACTTCCTCTGTTACTTCTTCTGATTGTGCGGCCAACTGCTCTACCTGGTTGAAACTGATATGTTTCGACGGGCCTGCCTCTACTGATTGCGCAATGGTTTCAAGTTTATCTTGTAGTGGATAAATAAGGCCTATGAGCCTCACTGTTTCTGACTGGTGAGCTTCAACTTCTTCTTCTCTAGTCCACTCTTGATCATGAAGAATCTGGAATTCCTGCTGCAGTTGCTTGATCTCAACCATTTCGGTGACTTTCTGTTGAAACGACAGCTTCTTCTCTCTACCTTTTGCGCAATGATTTTCTCCTCATCTTTGTGCATGTTCTCCCTTATACTTCCTGCAGTTGCATCTTTGAGAAGCACTTCCCATATCATGGAAACAGATTCTATTGCTTTAGCATAGACTGTTTCACCCTCACTGATTTTTCGAGCAGCCTCAGATGCTGCTCTTCTTCGTTCCTCGAGCACCTCAGGAGCTGTGCTCGGCACTTGTCTGGATTGAAGTTCCTCAACCTGCTTCTTTAGGTATTGTGCGATCTGTGTGAGCCGAGTAACCTTAGCTGGTGAATCCTCATCTTTGCAGCCCGCTTCAGGTGGGAATTATGCGATTGCGCTTTTGATCATATCAGCTAATGTGATGCGGCTCTGCTCACGTGCCACAATTTCTTGTTCCTTCTATGCAAGGAGTGCAATGTGTCCTTGGAGATCCTGCTCTTTCACCTTAAGGAGGGCCTTATGTGCCTTCTCCTTCCTTCACTGCTTTGTTGCTTGATAGGAAACAACATTCTCCCTTAGCCAGATTTCAGACGCGGCTTCCTGTTGAACTTCATAGACTTCACTCAAGGCCAACTTGGAGAAGTCAATCTGTAGACTGCGATTATCATCAACTGCACTTGTCTCTGATTCCGTCTCCAGTGTGTGCCTCAGAATATTTTCTTTGATGGGCGACACTAACTCTGGTGTGGCTAATGGAACATTGGGATCAACACCGCATGTATCAGCCTCCACAGTGGCTTTGACCTCATTAATGGATTCTATCAACTTATTCAAGTGGTTCCCAACTTGGTTAGCAATGTTTACCTGTTGTGACTTCAGAGTGGCAAGGCTATCTTGTGTGACCTTAGCGACATAATTTGCAAGCTCCTACACATCATCTTTAGTCAAAGTGTTCGTGCTAGATGTTTTGTCTACTTTTCTTTTCTTGCGCTGTAGGTGACCCTCTTGTTGCTGGGTTTGTGCTTGGGTCTGTACATTGTCTGGACTAGTCGTGTGCTCTAAATTACTATGAATAGAGCCACCATTGCTACGAGTATTATCTTGTTCTTCCCCTTCCTATGACTGATGATATTGACCATCGCCTTCGTCATTCCCTTGGCCAACGCCATTATCATCACCCGCACCAACATTTGCACCATGGTTGGTAGGTGTGTCTTCTTGATTTTTCTCTTAGTGTAGTGGCTCTGCCAGTGGGTCGCGCCATTCCTTAGTCCAGTCTTTAACAATGGTGTCCACATCCTCATTCGTGATCATGAATCCAACGTGGTGCACTTGTTTCGTTGGATCGATTTTGGGTTCCAAAATCATATTATGCGCGTCGGCCTGGAAATTTATGAAGGCAGCATGCTTGTGCACTATTGCATGCCGAATTCTGTGGGTTCACCTAACAACATCATGCAATGCCTCGATGTGCAGAAAAAACTTGACATTATTGTTAGTCTGACGATCCCTGTGCTTCTTCCTTTCCCATTATTTTTTATACTTTTCACCCAGGAAAAGTAGTGGGACATCTACTTGCTGGTAGTCCAGTGGGTTGGACCATAGAATGAACGATATCAGAATGAGCAGCCAAGAGTAGTGAAACTTGTGATTACCCTCCTCTTGTGCTTGTTGTACATTGTATATCAGTTCATTGAGTAGAAACTGTGACCAGTTGAAAATCACTCCCTCTCCGCACAGTTCTACAAGTTCTACTGCTCCAGCAGTACATTGAGTCGACTTCATCTTGCGCAACGGTTTGCAAGAGAGGAGCTTTGCGGTGAATCACACTATGTTGTCCTCAATGGGTTCAATCTAAAATCCCCTCCCCGCACATTGAAGGCTATGCTTCTACTTTATCTTGGTAGTGTCTTTGTTGTTCAAATACAACGTCGGGTCTTTCCCTTTCTTCGGTAGACCGGTGATGGAAGAAATAAGCTTGACGTCAACTGAGTATGGTCGATCGATCCATAAGCACCCTCTATGGAAACATAACAAAATTTGTTTCATGTATGTTTTCACCTGTAGACTGTGTTCGAAATGTGGCATGAATAACAAGTCCATCAGTCTTGCATTAGCTACGTCCCTAGCCCACTGCATTGGTACTAAGACTTGCACCTGAGTAGGTATGGGTTGACTGGTAGTCATGTAGTTTCTTATCTCCAAGCCAAACTATAAGCAAGTGTCGACATCTTCAACTATTAGGTTGGATATCTTTGGTATCAGATTCTTTAGTAGGGGTACCTTGTTAGGGATCCGGGGTGAAACTAACATGGTGGACACTTTCTTCGAAAGTGTCACCTCCTTCGTTCCATCTCTCCTGGTCCAAACATAGTGTGGGAAGTCTCGCTCTTCTCTCCCAGCATCCACATCTACATGCGGTGGTGAGTCCTCTTCCATGAGGTCTTCTCCCCTCGAGTCTTCCTCTAATGGTGCTTTCCCTAGGTTTTCTACAGCAGCGGTAGATTTTCATTTTCTCGTTGGTGGTGGTGGTCCAGACTCCTCTCTTGATTCTCTCTCACCAACCTGCCTTGGTTCCCTGACTAGTTGTGCAGCTGCATCTTGCAGTCTCTGAGTAGCGATCATACAGGGTGCACCCGAGGGGTTGGAATATGGGTAGGTGTTGGCACCTATTGAATATTCTTCCTTGTTCTTGCCACCGGGTCAAGCTTTGTTTGCGGTTTTGGTTGCTGTATCTCAAGCCATTCTATCTCTTCCTCAATTGGGAAGCCTGAGATAACGGTTGCATCGGACAACTCGCTATCACTCAGAATCTCTATAACCATTGATGTAGGGTCACTTTGTGATAGACTTTAGTTCTGCAAAAACTCGGCTCCGGTTCTCTTGCTCTCTCATTGTGTGTAAACAGATGCTTGAAGGCGAAACCTTATACTTATACCCGCTAGCACACCCTATAGTGGTCATGCAATGGGAGGTTGATGTCTAATTGATCAAATGGGCTTCTCGGTCGATTTTCTCCTTCATTAACTTGGCATATTGAGTGCTTCGTTGTACCTGTCAGCACAATTATGGTAGTTATGGCGAGGGCGGCTTTGACAGGACCAAAAACCACGCCATCATTCTCCTCGTATCTTGTCGAATTTATGAGTCTTAGCTATCATAATGACTTCTTCCATTGCCGAATATTCACACTTTAATGTCAACCAGACTGTCATTTCCACTTTTTGCAGTACTTGCTTCCTTTTACTACGCTTTTTTCTTTTCTCGTGCACTTGGCACTTTTTCCTGTGCTTTGCGTTGGTTCTATCGTAGACGTGTGACAGAACAGGTTATGTCTCTTGGCCTCTCATCTTTTTTTTGCGACTCTAACTAGGGATGTTATGACCATCATAGTATGGTTTCAAGCGACTACCTTTCACCATACCCGTGACATACGTTCCATCAAGTTTCTGCAATTTTACTGCACCCGCATCAGTGATGTGCGAAATCATATATGGTCCTAGCCAATGCGTCTTCAACTTGCCTGGGTGTTTGAAGAATTTGTTGTCATACAACAACACATGTCTTCCTACTTTGAATGGCTTAACTCTGAAATGGCGATCATGCTATGCTTTTTGTCGCTACTTCTCAACTGTCTGATGAAATCTTGTGACAAAGCGTTCTTCTTCCATATGAATGAGCTGTGACGATGTTTGTTCGACAGCATCTCCCTTAGCCATCTCCTTCAGTGCAACAATTCTTAGACTTGGTACAATATATTCCATTGGCACAACAACCTCTTGACCATATAATAGCCTGAATGCGGTGTTCCCAGTTAGTCGCTTGCAAGTTGTGTGATACACCCATAACACAGCTGAGACTTTCTGATACCAGACATCTCAGTGCACATTGCATACCTTGGTCAATGCATTCTGCAGAATATTGTTAAAAGCTTCGACCATTCCATGTGCATGAGGATGATATGGAGTCGTCTTCTTATGCTAGATCTGAAATTCTGTAGTAAGCTCAGCAATTTCTTTGTTAACAAAATGCATACCTTGGTCACTTAGAAGTATCTTTAGATAGCCAAATCTGGTTACTATGTTTTAAAACAAAAGAATTTTTGCAGTCGCAGTGGTACAATCTTTCACAAGCACAGCTTTCGCCCATCTGGTTAGATAGTTTTTTGCAGTGATAATGTAGCACGCACCAGTTCTCTTTCATGGTGGGCTAATTGATCCAACAAAATCAAATTCCCTCTTGTCGAATGCTTGAAGTGTTATCTGCGGTGCAAGCGGCATCTCCTCATGATGTGATGGTTTTCCTGTTCTTTGGAAAATATCACAGCACTTGCAGAATCTTTTAGTATCCATGTGTATGGTAGGCCACCATAATCCTGCCTGCAATATCTTATGCACAGTTTCTTTTCCCGCATAGTGTCCTCTTGCGACCCCAGCATGTGCTTCACTCATAACCCATGGTCGTTCATAGTCAAAGACACAATGACGCAGTACTTCATTCGCGTTGAGCTTATATAGATGCCCAACAATCAATATATAATCAAAAGCTCTGGAGACCAAGTGTTTCTTCTGATTAGTTGACATTCCTTTCGGTGCATAGCTTGTACTCAAAAAGTGGATGATGGCGTTAAACTCAGGGTTATGATCGTCCATCATGTGAATCACAAATAGTTGCCAGGCTGATTGGTTCTTCAGGACTTTCTATCCTTAAGAAGTGGTTTGGCACGACATTCAGTCAACCAGTTTTTACTATGACCTCAAAATCAAAATTTTGAAATAGGAGAAGCCATATACAGATCTTCCCCCCCAACACTGGCTTGTTGACTAAGTACTTTAGCACTGAATGATCAGTGTACATCTAAAAATGTCCACCCAACAAATAGTGTCGAAACTTCTGAAGCGCATAGACCATGGAGAGGCCTTCTCTTTCTGTCATTGTGTAGTTTTTTTCTGCTGTTGATAGTTTCCTGCTAGCAAAAGCAATAGGGTGGTCAAGCGCACCCTCTCCTAGTTGTGTCAAGACTATGCTGAGCGCAATAGAGGATGCGTCAACATGCATGTGGAACTCATTTTTCCAGTCCAGAAATATAAGTATTGGCACAGTGGCCATTGTTGTCTTCAATTTACCTTAGCTTTAGTGGCAGGCTGATGTCCATTGAAAATTTACATCTTTTTTTTAACAGTTTTTCCATAGGTGCAATGATCACTGCATATCCTCTGATGAACTTCCTGTAGTAGCCTGTATGTCCCAACACTGATCTGAGCTGCGTAACTGATGTAGGTGGTGGTAAAACAAGAATAATCACAATCTTTGCTGGGTCGACTAAAATACCGTTGCGACATACAACTTGACCCAACAACACACCAAATAGTGCAAATAATATACATTTTTTTAGAATTGAGCGCAATATGATACTAACGACAATGGTCCAACATCATGCATAGACTCTCAATATGGTCTCTTACTAAACCAAACATAGTCCAATCATCAAAGTAGACCTCAATAAATTAATGAATAAATTTTTTAAAAGCAGAGACTACTATTCTAGAAAAAATAGCAGGTGCATTCTTGAGTCCAAAGGGCATTACTGTATACTGGCAGCATCCCCATTTGGTGACAAAGGTCATTTTATGGCGATCCTCCTTCGCAATTCTGACTTAATGATAGCCTGATAAGTCATCAGTAAATGAATACATCTCTTTCCCTCCGACACTTTCAAGTACTTCATCTGTAAACGGTGTTGGGAATGGATCATGCAAGCATGCGCCGTTCAGCTTCCTTAAGTCAACACAGATCCTTACTTCACTAGTTGTTTTCTTATCTTGGATCATTATATGGCTAATCCATTATGACTCTTCAACAGGTTCAATGATTCCTGCATCGAGCATATGATCCAATTATGCTTTTACCCTTTCCTTGTATTTGTGGTTCATCCTATATGGTTGTTGCTTACTAGGTTTAGCATCTGGTCACAGGGGTATTTTCATCTCCCCTAGGTCTCCCACTATCCCCTTCATTTCTGATAAGTTGGTAGGGAATAGGTCCTGATATTCATGCAGTAAATCTATGATCTTTGCAATTTTCTCTTCATCCCATTAATCTCCTATATTGGTGAACTTTGGGTTCTCTGGTGATCCAATGTTTAGTTTCTTTATCTTTAAGGGCTTAAGGAACTGGTCACTTGAAATGCCACTTCCTTCCACTTCTCGTGTGCCCTCAGATTCCAATATGTTTATATTAGTTGGATCATCATCTAGGTCTCCGGTTAGATTGTAACAAGCCATCCATTGCTGGATGGTTGCACTGCACTGGTGAGAGTTAGCCTCTTTGACAAGAATCTCAGCAAATATCTTCTCCTTTATCGTCTGAAGCATAGCATCAACTGTAGGGTGCTCATCGATGAATTCAAATGTATGCATAAACTACTCAGCAAGCCCTTCCCAACCTTGGGTTCCTTGTCGCAATTCCATGGATGCATACTAGGTTCTAGGTGTCAATTCCAATGTATGTACGAAATGATGGACCCATTCTTGTCGTGGATATTCTACAAATAGAGTGCGACAATGATTAAGATGTTCAACTGGGTTCTCCAGTCCTGAATACTTGTGATTCATGAGGGTGACCTCTTAGCCAAACCTAACTTCCATCAAACTTTTTCACTGTGGCTGGTCTGTTATAGATTTCTTATGCACACCCCACCATTTAGCAGGTGTAGCTTTTAGCACATGGTCTAGTGCAGAAAACCGCTGCGACTTTGTTACAAGTTCTTCAAACTCAGTTAAGAAGGTTGCAATGTTAGGTAAACCCTCATAGGTGGGTATCTCTCTTAACTCATTCTCCACCCATTGCACAGACCTTGTAACTCTTGCACACCTTCTCATAGAGACTTCATGTAGTTTGTTTTTCTAATTCTCCAAGGCCTTCCCTGAGTAAGATGTGTAGGAACTAGCACTCTTCCAGCTTAGGTTTCCATATGCTATTGGATCTATGTAGTCTTCTCGTAATGCAGAGACATTGTAGATCTGGTCGAGATAGTCGACCTGTCCATGTTAGATTTTTATCATTGAAGCAATATGATCTTAGGATCTTATCTGAGAGAGTAACATGCACAAAAATAAACACAAGAGACAAGAGACACAGAGAATTTTCCTTGGGGAAACCATAAAGGAGAAAACCCCGCAACTTCCTTAGAGATAGAATGAGCACCAATGATGGCAGTAAAAACCCAAAGACAGAAAAGATGATCTCCATAGTTGTTCTCTCTCTCTCTCTCACTAGAGAGAGCTTCTCCTCTTTCACTCAAGCACCCCAATGAGTGAGTGTCTGTGTGATAAATAGAGAGGCTCACTCTCTATTTATATTCTTTCATTCACTTAAAGTCCACTCCAACAAGTCGGCCCCACTTAACAATTACTTACAAAGGCTGACATCTCTATTAGATTCTAATAACCCTAGTGCCCCATAATTGTGGGGAATTTTCCCTCCGATTGACAAGGAGGGTTAACCTTAACTCAATTGTGGGGACTATTGCCCCAACTTACAATGGAGGGTTAACCTCAATGACTTTACATGACTTGTTTACATTATTGAATCTCCCTGGGGTAGGAATGGAGGGTTGACCTGGATCATGAGTAACCATGTTTTGAGCCGATGACCCTGATTTAAGAGCCACATGGGATGGTGAAAGAGCATGACATGTAAGGGGAGTTATTTAGGAATGGAGGTGTATAGGAGAAACACTTATCCTTCTTATATTCTCTTTGAGATTACGTAAACGATCAAGAGTTCCTTGAATTGGTCCGAGGATATCTTCATGTGTGGCGAATCTATTTTTCGTGTAGGGTACTGATATAAGATTGCCTAGTAGTTCTGTACTCAGAAATGGAATGACGAGAAGAGGTCTCCCAAAAAGGAGAATCTATACCAAATTTTTTGGCCACAGCATCATCCAATGGGTGGTTGAAAATCCAATCTAAAGCACCAGGTTGGCCTTCCATTTGTAAAGGAAAAGTGGTGTCTTTTGTAGAAGGTTGTTGGATTAGCACATGGTTTTGCAAGGAGGAAATTTATTCGTCGGATTCTGTAACGGGAACTCCTTCTACGTGGGAATCAATTGTAGCTGGTCGGTCCATTGTTTTCCCTTCGCCCTCTTCAACGATAGGAGGAGAGTTAGGTGGTAAACCCTGCATCCTACAAGATCGTCTCACAGGTAGCTCAACCATGATGTTGACCGAAGACTTTTACTCTAAAGCTCTATACAAGGAAGAGATCACACATAAAAAATCTGACGCAAGTTAAGGTCACAAGAAATATTAAATGAAAGGATGGGATAATGATAGTTGGTTCCTCACTAGGATTGTCAAGTTGTCCAAAATCGCGATATACCACAGGGTCCAACAGTAAAATGTGAGAAGGAGGATTGGGACCATACCCTTTCCTGAATACCTGACTACTTGGATGGATCATGCATAGTAGCTCCTTGAGTGTTTTTCTCGATGTATTTCTCCAACAATATGACAAAAAGATTTTTCTCAGCTGGTTTGGGTATCCTAGAGGTGTCTCTTGATATACACTAGGTACATGGGAGCTTAACTATGTATTAGTATTGTCTAATGCACAACCATTTGAAAGGGGCCTTCCTATATACCACTAAGTACGTGAAGTACCTTTCGATATACCTCAAGGGTACGTGCAAGGATGTTCTATATAGTAGTAGTGCATGGAAGAAATACCTGATCCCCAGGATGCAGTGCAGGAAAATAATGACAGCTCCTATGTTTTAAGATGTTGGAACACGTCTCACTCCTATCACTCAAATTACTAGAGAATTTTAACTTGAGATACCGTTGATTTTATCTTGATGGTTAGTTAATGTTTATGTAATGTGGATCAAGATGCAACGTTAATATCTAGATGCATTGCAACTCTTCTCTTCGATGAATGCTACTTAGAGAAAGGGAGAAACTTTTATTTTTCCAAAGCAAAGATCACTATGTCACTTTCAATGATTTGACTTCAAGATGTTTCAACAAATTTCCAAACACACAAGCATTTCCAACACTAATCCTAGAATATCTTTGAAAGGAGAAAGAAAGAATAGGTTCAAATGTCTAGAAACCTATTCTCTCTCAATCAAAGGTATATAAAGAAATATTCTTCTAACTACTCAAGAAATCCAAAAATGACCAAAGCAAATAAACCAACAATTTTGGTTTTTATATGATTTGAAAAGGAAAGAGAGCTAAAAGACTATACTTAACTAATTGGAAAGAAACTAAAGATATTCCTTATTACAGACCTAAGATTGCTTTCATAAAATTGATCAAGAAAACCGTGAACTCAAAACTATAATTCCTACACAATTTTTCCAATTTCTAAGATTCCTATCAATGAAAATTTCTAGATATGAACTCAAGAAGGGAGATCATACTACCATATTATCATACTTAACAATAAGATAGCATGCAAATCAACAATCAATCAAGGAGAAACAAAAAATTCAAGAAATATTTTCAAGGATAGGGGATGGCCTACCTTGGCGCACAATGAAAAGATGCACCAGGGCATCAAGAGGGTGTTGGCACACCTTGTTCACTGGATATATGCGTCAATGACACATAGTCCAGTCAGCAAACATGCATCAGCCATGCTACTTGATAAAAGGAAAGAGGCGTCAGAGTATTCCTGACGCTTTGTCAAGCCTATCCAGGGGTGCCATCGAATCCTCAGACTTGGAAGGCCAATAACCTGGAAAAGAAACCAATATGGATCAAGCTGGAATCATAGTGATAAAAAACAGACATCACATGAGGCAATAGAAATTGTGTTAAGGTGGATCACTCACCTCAACAACTCAAATGAGTTAAGAAAACAAGAATCACAAGTTTTCAAGTGAAATGTAATAAAAAACCTCATATCTAACTGGATCTGCTTCAAATATGATTGGATCTATCCTAGATCCGATTAGATATGTCCCTAGTATGTTTGTCAATTTTGTTTGTCAGGAATATTTCAACCAATGCGAGCACTACTTGTTCCTCTAGCCTGTATGGTACAAGTCTAGAACAAAAAGACACAACAACATATCATTTCCCTAGATGATTGATCTACTTGAATAAATAACTGTCTTACCATAGATCTGGAGGTTTGTCTGTGTTTCATCGATCTTAATGTGATCTACTATACTTGCAAAGAAACACAAGAAACAAGACAACAAAAGATATTAACAAGAGAAATCAATAATCTATATTAGTGATCAAGGAGACTAATAATAAATTATCAATATTGACATAAAAATGTATGGGAAATTAGGGAAACACTTTTGTATTAAAAGATGAGAAGAGAAAGCTGCAACCAAAGCCTTAATGTCAATAGATTTTCCTTTACAAGATCTTTGCCACACTCAACACCTACTACCAACAAATGCAAACTCTTGCTCACAACACTCTCTAAAATTTGTCTCTATACCATACTTAAATCCAATAGCATAAGGATGCTCTTCTTGGTCTCCCCTCATATGATCCATGAAGCTTTCTTTTATAGGCCAAGGGAAGCCCAAATGAGTTAGATGTTTTGGGAAGAGGATAGGGAATTATCCCTATGGGCTAGGAGGTCGAGTTCCAGCTCTCCCACATGTATAGGATCATCCTCCATGAGAGATTTCGCTTGGAAGCTTCTCCAAACTTCTATTTTTGCCTCCTTACTCTTGATGACACTCCTTGCAATAAGGGTAAGTGTGCTAGCGCACCTTGTATTAAAGGAAAGGGCACCACCGGCGCCTCCTGCTAATGTGCAACAAGTGTTAGGGATGGATGACTCTCTATGTCAGAAGGAAAAGTGCACTAGCCAAGCTAAGAGTGAGTAGAAAGTATCCAAAAAAGTTCTTGGCCATGGATTTTGAGAGATTGAAGCACTAATACAAATTTTAGGTGCAAGAAGAATTTAATAAAATCCTCTCCCTTCATAATTGAGTTATTAAAATGTCTTTATTACTCATAAAAATAATAATATAATATTCATACAAAATATTTTTTTAAAGATATATATATATATTAACAAGAATTTATGGAGATACCTTCATAAAGAAAGGTTCACAAAATGAGTCTAGAGTATGTTCTCTATACTTTACTACATATGGAAAACATTCTATATATTACATATAGTAACGGTATATCAATGAAGAGGAGATCATGGTCTTTTAAGCAGGATGTTTTTTCTCTCAAATGTTATATCTAATAAGAAATAGGTTCCATTTGAATCCATTTTTTTTACGATAAAAGTTATCAAACAATATTTATACACTGAAACCAAGAGAGTGGAATCATGTGATGTGTCCTTCATATTGATATGTCAATATATAAATGAAGTTTTAAAATAAAAATGTGTGGCCACTCTTCATCCGAAAAGCAATGCTACATCCAGGAGGTCGTTCTATAAATGCAAAATTATGTCTTCTCTACACTACATAGGAAAGTTCAAAGTTCAACACACAATCATGGAAAATCCCACACCCTATATGAGGGAAAATCAAGCCGTTAAAATTCTCATAAATATGTGTCATTTTTCTTAATAAAATACTATCATACTTTATCAAAGGAATGTGGAGTGTTTCGACTCTTTCTGACAGAAGCCACAGATTCTTTTTGGGAGATGTGCACTCTCTTTTCTTATTTTAGATGGTTGGTGTGAAAAGATCAGAAAGTTAGAATTATTTTTTCTATTTCTTAACTTTTCACATGTTTACGTGGAATACAACAAGAAAGCATATGGATTATCCAAGGAGGCACTCTCTTTGACCTCGGGTCTTTTACAGTTCACTAAAATATGTGAAGGTAAAACTATTGGATATGGCTCTATGTAGCTCTTTTAATAGAGCCATGCCTACTCTCATGACATCTTTGATGTTCATTTCCTTTTGAGTATCACAGATTAGTATTGTTTCTCACCCTTGGATGACTGAGGATGATTTATTCACCTCAGGTTTATCAGATTTATCAGTTTTCTTGATGGTAGCCCATGAGTGCCTCCTTGGATATTCCATGACTGGTTTCTTCTTGGATTCCCTTGGAGTCATTCTTGAAGTCAGGATGAAGTTGGAGGATCTCGTTTTGGTTTCTATTGAGATGGTAGAGTTGATGGTTCCCGAATCTCTATTTTATCTACTTTGGAAGAGTCTCTAAACAGCTTTAATGCTGAGTGCAGTGTGTCACTCAAACTCTGAGTATATAATATCTACTGCTGATTATGAATTGATTTGAAAGCTTATACCTTATGCTTTGTAAAAGTAACCTCTAATTCACATGAATAACAAGGAACAACTATTTTTCTTCTAGAAAAAGAAGCCCTAAAATCTTTTATTTAATAGAGAGCTAATAAAAATATAATCATTATAACTAAACGGTGGAAAATCCATCCTTCAATAGTCAGCACAACTAAATACTTGTAACAAAAGAAAACATATTCCAATCTTGAGTGTTATGAGGATGGCAACTCCTTTCCTTTTGTCCGCCCTTCTACCTTATTCCCACTAAAAAATAACGTGTCCCACTAAAAAATAGCGTGTCTTTACAAGGAAACTATATTTCATTAACTATGCCCATCCCTCGTCCTGCGAATCATGGGGTAAGACAGTTCTCTCCTTTTTCATGAAAAACTCTTTCCCCACAAGAAAGGACGATTTCAGTTACTTGGTAACTACTCACAAGGGTAAACCTTGATTGAGTTAGTATTAAAAAGTAATCACATCTCTAGCCAGAAGAATATAGCCTAATAAGCTATTTTCTCACTCTTTGTAATATATAAATAATTGTTTATAATTGTTTGGTTACTCCATATTTGTTTAAGAAACAAATCAATTAAAATAATGATTTGTTATTCTTATTATATATATAATAAGTTCAAGAACATTTATATGTATATTTGGCTTTTCATGTTAACGTTACCTTTTGTAATATTAATGTCCTAGCTTTCCATTGCAATCATAACTACAATTATAACACTCAATAATATTGTTAAGAGTAAGCTAGTAAGAATACTTAATTCTATTTCCAAAAGCAAGTTATCATTATCTCCTAGCTTTAATTTTAAACTCAAAATTATAATAATTTATAAACATTTACTACATATACAAGATGACGAATAATATTCTACACACCTCTCTACCTTAGATTGACTTAGGAAGAATAACAGCTTAATCGAGTTAAGCCCTTCAGCCTCGAAGTCTAAAAATAAATAAAGTTAAAACTAGGAAAATACTTAATTACTTACATTTCTTTTACCAACATTGAGCTTCTCACTGAAAAGTTGTACATTTGCATTTACCTTGTATTTTCTGTAACCGAAGAATAAAAGTAGAAGATGGGGTGTTACAACATTCATGTGCTTAATGAATAGTATTTTAAGTTACTATCTAGAAAAGTTTGTAGTTTTCTTCATCAACGACATACTGATTTACTCAAAGAATGAACAAGAACATGAAGAACATTTAAAGATAATTCTACAAGTACTAAGAGAACAACAGTTGTATGTTAACTTTAGTAAGTGTGATTTCTTTAAGGATAGGATTCAATACGTAGGACACGTGATGTCCAAGGATGGAAACCATTTCGACCCAAAAAAATTAAGGTTATCAGTGAATGGCCAGTTCCTAAAAATGTGACCAACATAAGATCGTTCATGGGGACTTCCAGCGATTGTCGGAAGTTCATCAAAGAATTTTCTAACATAGCATACCCCATAACTTCATTACAGAAGAAACGTAAAAAGTTTGAGTGGACTGAAAAGTGTATGGAAAGATTTAATAAATTAAAACATATGTTAACTAATGACCCTTTCCTAAAGCTTGCTGATCCTTTCAAGGATTTCGTCGTATGTATCGACGCATGTAAAGAAGGATTAGGCCGGGTATTAATACAAGAAAATTACGTCGAGGCTTATGAATCTAGAAAAATAAACGAGCATGAAAAGAATTATGCTACGCATGACTTAGAACTTACTGCAATAATTCATGCATTAAAAATGTGGCAACATTACCTCGTTGGAAGGAAATTTCTTGTTATGTCAAATAACATAAGTCTAACATATCTATTTGACCAACAAAATTTAAATTCTAGACATGCAAGATGGTTATCTTTCTTAATTGAATATGATTTTGAAATCAAACACATAAAAGAGAAGGAAAACAAAGTTGCATACGCTTTGAGACATCACGCAAATTTACTATTTGCAAGCAGCAATTATGAATATGATTTGGAAAATCAAATTCTAAGTACATAAAATTCTAATAAGGAATACCAAATTTTAAAAGAAAACACTGCTGAAAATGAACATAATCAAATAAAAACATATTTCATCCTAAATAGAAGGGGATTGTTGTTGCATAAAAAGAGCCTCTACATACCAAATACAATAGAAATCAAATTAATAGCAATGAATGAGTTACATAAACGACCTTCTTTAGGACATCCCGGATATCAGAAGATGATCAGCATGATAAAAAAAGAGTTCTTTTAGCCTAACATGAAGAAAGTGGTAGCAGAGTACTTAACTCACTGCATAAAAAGTTAGCAAGCTGGGGAAGAACACCAACATCCAACACGGTTGTTGCAACCGCTACCCATTCCAGAATGGAAATGGAAAACAACTAGTATGGATTTTAAAATAGGCCTACCTAAAAATTTCTGACAACATGATTCAATCATGGTCGTAGTCGATAAGTTAAGTAAAGAAGCTCATTTTATTCCTGTAAAATATACCTATAAGGTTGTTAACATTGCAGATATTTTTATGAAAGAGATTTCCAGGTTACATGGTGTACCAAAGGTAATAGTCTGATATAGAGACTCAAAATTTACAGGAAACTTTTGGAAAGCTTTGTTTAAAGGGTTAGGTACACAGTTGAACTTTAGCACTACGCATCATCCACAAATGGATGAGCATACTAAAACGATAACCAAGTCCTAGAAGACATGCTAAGAATGTAGGAAATGGAAAAACCAGGTAAGTGGGAATACAACCTACACTTAGTAGAATTTGTTTATAATAATAATGTTCAAGTATCAACAGGTATGAGTCCTTTTGAAAATCTTTATGGACGCAAATATAATTTTCCAATTTCTTGGAGTAGTCCAGTTGATAGATTAATGTTAGGACTTGGTTTTTTAAAAGATATGGAACTAACCATGAAACAGGTGCAACAAAACTTGAAGGCTTCCCAAGACATGCATAAAAATTATGTTGACCTAAAAAAAACTCCTAGAGAGCACCAGGTGGGTGAACATGTGTGCATAAACGTAAAGCCCAAGAAAATTTCTTGATATTGGGAAAGTATTCAAACTTGGCACCCAGATATTGTAGGCCATTTGAAATTTGGGCTAAAGTAGGGTCGGTGGAATACCAGTTAGCCCTACCACACACTATTAAAGTGTGTAATGTTTTCATGTTTCTTTTTAAAAATATATATTCATGATGCTACTCATGTGAAAAATTAGAATGTTATCCAGGTTAAACCCAAAGGAGAGTTCCAGGTGGGATCGGAGTGTATTCTTGATAGGAGAGAACTTTTACTCTAGAACTGTACCATCGGAAAAGTCAAGGTGCAATGGAAGCACATTAATCAGAAAAAATCTACTTGGGAATTGGAAAGTGTTACGCAGGAGGCATATCCAGTCCTATTCTAAGATGAGGAATTGGAAGAATAAACAATAAAGTTAGTAACACTGAATACAGTGTTATCCTCTAAGGGGAGTTATATGTAATACACGTAAAATCAATAATTGTTATTAATTTCTGCTGAAAATACTTTATTTATTATTTTAAATATTTTTGAGAGAAAGTAAAAAATAAAACATTTTGTAATGAATTATTCTTTATTAATAAAATATACTGAAGGGGACAAAAGTGGAATAGTTTTTGAATATATTTTGCTAACCCACAAGAGGGAAATATAAGTGGTTGAAGCTACAGAGTGATAACTCAAGGTGCAAGAGGCATCTTCTCAAAAATCAAGTCACAACTACTAGTTGAGTGCTAAAGATTTGGAGGCTCATAAATGACCAAGTCCTAGGAAAAATACTATATAATAGTATGTCCATTAGCAAGTAGGAGGCTAGCATTGGACGATGATTGAATCTTATAATGTAAGAGATGGAGCATAAAGCGGATTTTTCTCTTGTGGTTCAGCGAACAGGCTTGGGGGTTCTGGAGCAAGTAACTTGGCTACTCTGGGAGTTGGTTGGGAGGAACAGCTATTCCATTTATGTTTTTCCAGCAGTGGTGCCAGGTTCTTCCTCTATGTCTTTATCTACAATAGGATATTTTATTTTAGATCCAGAATTGCTATTATATTCATTAAGTAGAAATGTTTTGCTTAGTATTATTGCATAGTTATGTAACCTACATCGATCTGATTTGTTTTTATTAAATCTGTTTATGGTTTGGTTATATCTACGAATGATAAATGGTATTTAGGATAGTTTCTTAGATCAGCAATCCATACCCGAGTAAAGCATTTCTCAAATATTTAAATGCTAGAAAATCGAATTCTTTACTTAAATATGTAAATATCATCAAATTATATATGCTATTTTAGTATGATGTAGATCTAGTTTAATTTCAATTACATTATTAATATGTAACATGTTTTAAATGATTATAGTCAGATCGAAAGCAAGGAAAATTAAATAAATAAACTAATATTAAAATATTTATTAATTATCGATCAGATATACAAACATTACGATTTACAATCCAGTTAATTACTAATCCTAGAATCGCATCCATCTGCAGTTGTAGAGTTACATATATATAGTACAAATCTTATACAAACAATCACCTACAGGATAATTATAACTATTATCTATAAATTATCTAACCAATCCTTTATGGATCTCATGTTTATAGTAGAAAACTAGATTCAACGAAATCGTATAAATCTACAAGTAAACAAATTGCAGATGCAAGTGTTTTAATTCCAAAGACCGGTAGTAAGCCCATCTACGATTGTCGCCGAGTATTAAAGAATACAATAAGGAAATATTAATTAAATCCAAATCAAATCAAAGTTGTCATGCATACGAACTGTTAAACTATGATTTTCCATATCAAAACTACCCAATAGAAGTCGCAAGGCCCAATGGGTCGCATAAACAATAACAAGTTTAAATATTATGGTCGTAGGCCCATGTTAAATGGCTTCCATCATTAAAGAAACGAGTAAAACAAGGAATTAATTCAATAGCTATCTGGTGCAATATAAACCATATTAAACCCTCTTACAGGTCGATAACAATAATAATAATAGTACCATTATTATTATTTCTACATGCTCCCATTATAAACAGAAACAAAGATTTTATTCATAAAATAATTTTATCAGAACATATGCATGGTCGTAAGACCATCTAAGGATGGAAGCCTAAAAATAAAAGAATAACCACGAAGTATTTTCCCAACCAAGACCCTGATGTTCATTTTCAATTATGTATACATTAAACACATTGCATAGGGTGTGGTTGTAAGTCCATATACAATGGCTTTCACCTTGGTCTAAAAGCCATGAATAAACTTCAAATAACAGATTGAACTATGTGGAGTTAATACCATCCACGATGCAACCCACAGTATCATGCAACCACTAAATAATACACCTAAACCCTATACCAAGAAAAAAGTTTGTAAAATACCTCTGTAAATCGTGTATAAACCCCAATGGTTGTTGACCAAAAACACACAACACTTATCTTGTGCAGAGCTGGAGTTCTTCTCCTCTCAGCTCCATAAGCTCAGGATTAAGTACATGTAGGAAATCGTACAATATGTAAGCATGGTGGTTGCTTTATTATAATAATTAAGTATGAAAATAAATCAGAGATAGGGTTTTGTTATTTTACCTTAGGCATTCTAAGATGCAGGCCTAGGAAGAGGTGACCACGTCGCCTTCCTCTCCGGCGCTTCCATCCTACAACAAAGGTATGAGATGCAGTCAAAACAAACTCTAAACCGGGTAAGAACAAGTGAACATAAATATTAATACATTTACCCTTACCTGGTGCAAGTTGCAGAGAGGCCAAGGGTCGCCTCCTCCAAGAAGACCCTTATCCCTCCTCTACCTGCACAAACCCACATTTCAGTTAAGATACAGAGAAGCTTTAGAAATGATTCTTATTTTACAAAAAAACTTGCAGAAGTAAAACTAATTCTTTTACCTGGTGAAGGAAGCGACAAAATGGAGTAGATCGCCACAGGGTCATCGCCAATGGAACAATATGATATCACACTCGTTCATATTGGGTGCTTAAAAATGGTCAAAAAATCAAAAATTATATTGGGCATATATTTGGGGTTAAAGGGGTTTTTTTATGTTAATAAAAAATATGCATTATATTGGGGGTTTGCTTATCCCGACTATGGTAGAAATGGGCACGAGAAACAGGGGCGGGAACAGCTAAATTCTTCGTGTGGGTGTGTTTGTGTTTTGTCATGATCCATATGGATGTGTTTTCTCTGCAATTCTCTGTGTGGACCTAAGAATGTATGCAATGGAAAAAACAGGTAAGTGGGAAGACTACCTACACTTAGTAGAATTTGTTTATAATAATAATTTTCAAGTATTAGCAGGTATGAGTCCTTTTGAAAATATTTATGGACACAAATATAATTTTCCAATTTCTTGGAGTAGTCAAGTTGATAGATTAATCTTGCGACCTGATTTTTTAAAAGATATGGAACTAACCATGAAACAGGTGCAAAAAAACTTGAAAGCTTCCCAAGACATGCATAAAAATTATGCTGACCTAAAAAGAACTCCTAGAGAGCTCCAGGTGGGTGAACATGTGTGCATCAAGGTAAAGCCCAAGAAAATTTCTTGATATTGGCCGAAAAGTATTCAAAGTTGGCACCTAGGTATTGCAAGCCATTTTAAATTTGGGCTAAAGTAGGGTCGGTGGAATACCAATCAGCCCTACCACCCACTCTTAAAGTGTGTAATGTTTTCATGTTTCTTTAAATATATATATATATATATTCATGATGCTACTCATGTGATTGATTAGAATGTTATCCAGGTTGAACCCAAAGGAGAGTTCCAGGTGGGATCGGAGTGTATTCTTGACAGGAGAGAACTTTTACTCTAGAACTGTACCATCGGACAAGTCAAGGTGCAATGGAAGCACATTAATCAGAAAAAATCTACTTGGGAATTGGAAAGTGTTATGCTAGAGGCATATCCAGTCCTATTCCAAGATGAGGAAATGGACGAATAAAGCATAAAGTTAGTAACACTGAGTACAGTGTTATCCTCTAAGGGGATTTATATGTAATACACCTAAAATTAATAATTGTTATTAATTTTTGTTGAAAATACTTTATTTATTATTTTAAATATTTTTGAGAGAAAGTAAAAAATAAAACATTTTGTAATGAATTATTCTTTATTAATAAAATATACTGAAGGGGACAAAAGTGGAATAGTTTTTGAATATATTTTGCTAACCCACAAGAGGAAAATACAAGTGGTTGAAGCTATAGAGTGATAAATCAAGGTGCAAGAGGCATCTTCCCCAAAATCGAGTCACAACTACTAGTTGAGTGCTAAAGATCTGGAGGCTTATAAATGACCAAGTCCTAGGAAAAATACTATATAATAGTATGTCCATTAACAAGCAGGAGACTAGCATTGGACGATGATTGAATCTTATAATGTAAGAGATGGAGCATTAAGCAGATTTTTCTCTTGTGGTTCAGCGAATAGAATTGGGGGTTCTGGAGCAAGTAACTTGGCTACTCTGGGAGTTGGTTGGGAGGAACAGCTATTCCATTTCTATTTTTCCGATAGTGGTGCCATGTTCTTTCTACATGTTTTTTTTATCTACAATAGGCTATTTTATTTTAGATCTGGAAGTGCTATTATATTCATTAAGTAGAAATGTTTTACTTGGTCTTATTGCATAGTTATCTAACCTATATCAATCTGATTTGTTTTTACTAAATCTGTTTATGGTTTGGTTATATCTATGAATGATAAATGGTATTTAGGATAGTTTCTTAGATCATGAATCCATACCCGAGTTAGGCATTTCTCAATGATGTAAATGCTAGAAAATTGAATTATTTACTTAAATATGTAAATATCATCAAATTATATATGCTATTTTAGTATGATGTAGATCTAGTTTAATTTCAATTACGGTATTAATATGTAACATGTTTTAAACGATTATAGTCAAATCAAAAGAAAGAAAAATTAAATAAATAATCTAAGATTAAAATATTTATTAATTATCGATCAGATATACAAACATTACGATTTACAGTCTAGTCAATTACTAATCCTAGAATCACATCCATTTGCGATTGTAGAGTTACATATATACAATACAAATCTCATACAAACAATCACCTACAGGATAATTATAACTAGTATATATAAATTATCTAACCAATCCTTTATGGATCTCATGTTTATAATCAAAACCAGATTCAACGAAATTGTATAAATCTATAAGTAAACAAATTGCAGATGCAAGTGTTTTAATTAAAAAGACCAGTAGTAAGCCCATCTACGATGGTCGCTAAGTATTAAAGAATACACTAAGAAAATATTAATTAAATCCAAATAAAATCAAATTTGTCATATATACGAACTATTAAACTACGACTTTCCATATCAAAACTACCCCATAGAAGTCGTAAGGCCCAATGGGTTGCATAAACAATAACAAGTTTAAAGATTATGGTCGTAGGGCCATGTTAAATGGCTTCCATCGTTAAAGAAACGAGTAAAACAAGGAATTAATTCAATAGCTATCTGGTGCAATATAAACCATATTAAACCCTCTTATGGGTCGATAAAAATAATAATAATAGTACCATTATTATTATTTCTACATGCTCCCATTAGTAAACAGAAACAAAGATTTAATTCATAAAATAATTTTATCAGAACATATGCATGGTCGTAAGACCTTCTAAGGATGGAAGCCCGTAAATAAAAGAATAACCATGAATTATTTTCCCAACCGAGACCCTAATGTTCATTTTCAATTATGTATACATTAAACACATTGCATAGGGTGTGGTTGTAAGTCCATCTACAATGGCTTTCACCTTGGTTTCAAAACCATGAATAAACTTCAAATAACAGATTGAACTATGTGGAGTTAATACCATCCACGATGCAACCCCCAGTATCACGCAACCACTAAATAATACACCTAAACCCTATACCAAGAAAAAAGGTTGTAAAATCCCTCTGTAAACAGTGTATAAACCCCATTGGTTGTTGACCGAAAACACACAACACTTATCTTGTGCAAAGTTAGAGTTCTTCTCCTCTTAGCTCCATAAGCTCAGGATTACGGTACATGCAGGAAATCGTACAATATGTAAGCATGGTGGTTGCTTTATTATAATAAAAAAGTATGAAAATAAATCAGAGATAGGGTTTTGTTATTTTACCTAATGCGTTCTAAGATGCAGGCTTGGGAAGAGGTGACCATGTCGCCTTCCTCGCCATCACTTCCATCTTGCAACAAAGGTATGATATGTAGTCAAAACAAACTCTAAACCGGGTAAGAACAAGTTGGAACATAAAGATTAATACATTTACCCTTACCTGGTGCAAGTTGTAGAGAGGCTAGGGGTTGCCTCCTCCGAGAAGAACCTTATCCCTCCTCTGCCTGCACAAACCCACATTTCAGTTAAGATATAGAGAAGCTTTAGAAATGATTCTTATTTTACAAAAAACTTGCAGAAGTAAAACCAATTATTTTACTTGGTGTAGGAAGTGAAAAAATGGAGTAGATCACCATAGGGTCATTGCCTATGGAACAATATGATATCACGCTTGTTCATATTGGGGGCTTAAAAATGGTAAAAAAATAAAAAACTATATTGGGCATATATTTGGGGTTAAAGGGGTTTTTTTATGTTGATAAAAAATATGCAATATATTGGGGGTTTGTTCATCCCGACTATGGTAGAAATGGGCATGAGAAACAGGGGCGGGTAGACCTAAATTCTTTGTGTGGGTATGTTTGTGTTTTTTCATGATCCATATGGCTGCGTTTTCTCTACAATTCTCTGTGTGGATCTAAGAATGTATGCAATGGAAAAACCAGGTAAGTGGGAAGACAACCTACACTTAGTAGAATTTGTTTATAATAATAATTTTCAAGTATCAGCAGGTATGAGTCCTTTTGAAAATCTTTATGGACACAAATATAATTTTCCAATTTCTTGGAGTAGTCCAGTTGATATATTAATGTTAGGACCTGATTTTTTAAAAGATATGGAACTAACCATGAAATAGGTGCAAAAAAACTTGAAGGCTTCCCAAGACATGCATAAAAATTATGCTGATGTAAATATAACTCCTACAGAGCTCCACGTGGGTGAACATGTGTGCATAAAGGTAAATCCTAAGAAAATTTCTTAATATTGGGAAAGTATTCAAAGTTGGCACCCAGGTATTGCAAGCCATTTGAAATTTGGGCTAAAGAAGGGTCAGTGGAATACCAATTATCCCACCCACTATTAAAGTGTGTAATGTTTTCATGTTTCTTTTAAAAAATATATATATTCATGATGCTACTCATGTGATCGATTAGAATGTTATCCAAGTTGAACCCAAAGGATAGTTCCAGGTGGGATTGGAGTGTATTCTTGACAGGAGAGAACTTTTACTCTAGAACCGTACCATCGGACAAGTCAAGGTGCAATGGAAGCACATTAATCAGAAAAAATCTACTTGGGAATTGAAAAGTGTTATGCGAGAGGCATATCCAGTCCTTTTCCAAGATGAGGAAATGGGAGAATAAAGCATAAAGTTTGTAACACTGAGTACAGTGTTATCCTCTAAGGGGAGTTATATGTAATACACCTAAAATTAATAATTGTTATTAATTTCTGCTGAAAATACTTTATTTATTATTTTAAATATTTTTGAGAGAAAGTAAAAAAAAAACATTTTTTAATGAATTATTCTTTATTAATAAAATATACTAAAGGGGAAAAAAGTGGAATAGTTTTTGAATATATTTTCCTAACCCACAAGAGCAAAATACAAGTGGTTGAAGCTACAGAGTGATAACTCAAGGTGCAAGAGGCATCTTCCCCAAAATCGAGTCACAACTACTAGTTGAGTGCTAAAGATCTAGAGGTGGCATAAATGACCAAGTCCTATGAAAAATACTATATAATAGTATGTCCATTAGCAAGCAGGAGGCTAGCATTGGACGATGATTGAATCTTATAATGTAAGAGATGGAGCATTAAGCGGATTTTTCTCTTGTGGTTCAGCGAACAGGCTTGGGGGTTTTGGAGCAAGTAACTATCAGCTCTGGGAGTTGGTTGGGAGGAATAGCTATTCCATTTCTATTTTTCCAGCAGTGGTGCTAGGTTCTTCCTCTATGTTTTTATCTACAATAGGCTATTTTATTTTAGATCTGGAAGTGCTATTATATTCATTAAGTAGAAATGTTTTACTTAGTCTTATTGCATAGTTATCTATTCTATATCGATCTGATTTGTTTTTATTAAATTTGTTTATGGTTTGGTTATATCTACGAATGATAAATGGTATTTAGAATAGTTTCTTAGATCAGGAATCCATACCCGAGTAAGGCATTTCTCAATGATTTAAATGCTAGAAAATCGAATTCTTTACTTAAATATGTAAATATCATCAAATTATATATGCTATCTTAGTATGATGTAGATATAGTTTAATTTCAATTACAGTATTAATATCTAACATGTTTTAAATGATTACAGTTAGATCGAAAGCAAGGAAAATTAAATAAATAAACTAAGATTAAAATATTTATTAATTATCGATCAGATATACAAACATTACGATTTACAATCTAGTTAATTATTAATCCTAGAATCGCATCCATCTGCAGTTGTAGAGTTATATATATACAGTACAAATCTTATACAAACAATCACCTATAGGATAATTATAACTATTATATATAAATTATCTAACCAATCCTTTATGGATATCATGTTTACAGTCAAAACCAGATTCAACGAAATCATATAAATCTACAAGTAAACAAATTGCAGATGCAAGTGTTTTAATTCCAAAGACCGGTAGTAAGCCCATCTACAATGGTCGCCGAATATTAAAGAATACAATAAGAAAATATTAATTAAATCCAAATCAAATCAAAGTTGTCATGCATATGAATTGTTAAACTACGATTTTCCATATCAAAACTACCCCATAGAAGTTGCAAGGCCCAATGGGTCGCATAAACAATAACAAGTTTAAAGATTATGGTCATAGGCCCATGTTAAATGGCTTCCATTGTTAAAGAAACGAGTAAAACAAGGAATTAATTCAATAGCTATATGGTGCAATAGAAACCATATTAAACCCTCTTACGGTTGATAACAACAATAATAATAGTACCATTATTATTATTTCTACATGCTCCCATTATAAACAGAAACAAAGATTTTATTCATAAAATAATTTTATCAGAACATATGCATGGTCGTAAGACCATCTAAGGATGGAAGCCTGGAAATAAAGGAATAACCACGAAGTATTTTCCCAACCGAGACCCTAATGTTCATTTTCAATTATGTATACATTAAACACATTGCATAGGGTGTGGTTGTAAGTCCATCTACAATAGCTTTCACCTTGGTTTAAAAACCATGAATAAACTTCAAATAACAGATTGAACTATGTGGAGTTAATACCATCCACGATGCAACCCACAAGATCACGCAACCACTAAATAATACACCGAAACCCTATACCAAGATTTTTTTTTGTAAAATACCTCTGTAAACAATGTATAAACCCCATTGGTTGTTGACCGAAAACACACAACACTTATCTTGTGCAGAGCTAGAGTTCTTCTCTTCTCAGCTCCATAAGCTCAGGATTAAGTACCTGCAAGAAATCGTACAATATGTAAGCATGATGGTTGATTTATTATAATAAATAAGTATGAAAATAAATCAGAGATAGGGTTTTGTTATTTTACCTGAGGCGTTCTAAGATGCAGGCCTGGGAAGAGGTGACCATGTCACCTTCCTTGCCAGCGCTTCCATCCTGCAACAAAGGTATGAGATGCAATTAAAACAAAATCTAAACCGGGTAAGAACAAGTTGGAACATAAATATTAATACATTTACCCTTACCTGGTGCAATATTTAGAGAGGCTAGGGGTTGACTCCTCCGAGAAGATCCTTATCCCTCCTCTGCTTGCACAAACCCACATTTCAGTTAAGGTACAGAGAAGCTTTAGAAATGACTCTTATTTTACAAAAAACTTGCAGAAGTAAAACCAATTCTTTTACTTTGTGAAGGAAGCGACGAAATAGAGTAGATCGCCACAGGGTCATCGCCGATGGAACAATATGATATCACGCTCGTTTATATTGGGGCTTAAAAATGGTCAAAAAACAAAAATTATATTGGGCATATATTTGGGGTTAAAGGGATTTTTTTATGTTAATAAAAAATATGCAATATATTGGGGGTTTGCTTATCCCGACTATGGTAGAAATGGGCACGAAAAACAGGGTCAGGAAGACCTAAATTCTTTTTGTGGGTGTGTTTGTGTTTTGTCATGATCCATATAGCTGCATTTTCTCTGCAATTCTCTGTGTGGACCTAAGAATGTATGTAATGGAAAAACCAGGTAAGTGGGAAGACTACCTACACTTAGTAGAATTTGTTTATAATAATAATTTTCAAGTATCAGCAGGTATGAGTCCTTTTGAAAATATTTATGGATGCAAATATAATTTTTCAATTTCTTGGAGTAGTCCAGTTGATAGATTAATGTTAGGACCTGATTTTTTAAAAGATATGGAACTAACCATGAAACAGGTGCAACAAAACTTGAAGGCTTCCCAAGACATGCATAAAAATTATGCTGACCTAAAAAAAACTCCTAGAGAGCTCTAGGTGGGTGAACATGTGTGCATAAACATAAAGCCCAAGAAAATTTCTTGATATTGGGAAAGTATTCAAAGTTGACACCCAGGTATTGTAGGCCATTTGAAATTTGGGCTAAAGTAGGGTCAGTGGAATACCAGTTAGCCCTACCACCCACTATTAAAGTGTGTAATGTTTTCATGTTTCTTTAAAAAAAATATATATTCATGATGCTACTCATGTGATCGATTAGAATGTTATCCAGGTTGAACCCAAAGGAGTGTTCTAGGTGGGATCAGAGTGTATTCTTGACAGGAGAGAACTTTTGCTCTAGAACCGTACCATCGGACAAGTCAAGGTGCAATGGAAGCACATTAATCAGAAAAAAATCTACTTGGGAATTGGAAAGTGTTATGTGGGAGGCATATCCAGTCCTATTCCAAGATGAGGAAATGGAAGAATAAAGCATAAAGTTAGTAACACTGAGTACAGTGTTATCCTCTAAGGGGAGTTATATGTAATACACCTAAAATTAATAATTGTTATTAATTTTTTCTGAAAATACTTTATTTATTATTTTAAATATTTTTGAGAGAAAGTAAAAAATAAAACATTTTGTGCTGAATTATTCTTTATTAATAAAATATATTGAAGGGAAAAAAAGTGGAATAGTTTTTGAATATATTTTGCTAACCCACAAGAGGAAAATACAAGTGGTTGAAGCTACAGAGTGATAACTCAAGGTGCAGGAGGCATCTTCCGCAAAATCGAGTCACAACTACTAGTTGAGTGCTAAAGATCTGGAGGTTCATAAATGACCAAGTCCTATGAAAAATACTATATAATAGTATGTCCATTAGCAAGCAGGAGGATAGCATTGGACGATAATTGAATCTTATAATGTAAGAGATGGAGCATTAAGTGGATTTTTCTCTTGTGGTTCAACGAACAGGCTTGTGGGTTCTGGAGCAAGTAACTTGGATGCTCTGGGAGTTGGTTGGGAGGAATAGCTATTCCATTTCTGTTTTTCCAGCAGTGGGGCCAGGTTCTTCCTCTATTTTTTTTGTCTACAATAGGCTATTTTATTTTAGATCTGGAAGTGCTATTATATTCATTAAGTAGAAATGTTTTACTTCGTCTTATTGCATAGTTATCTAACCTATATCGATCTGATTTGTTTTTACTAAATCTGTTTATGGTTTGGTTATATCTACAAACGATAAATGGTATTTAGGATAGTTTCTTAGATCAGGAATCCATACCCGAGTTAGGCATTTCTCAATGATTTAAATGCTAGAAAATTGAATTCTTTACTTAAATATGTAAATATCATCAAATTATATATGTTATTTTAGTATGATGTAGATCTAGTTTAATTTCAATTACAGTATTAATATCTAACATGTTTTAAACGATTAAAGTCAGATCGAAAGCAAGGAAAATTAAATAAATAAACTAAGATTAAAATATTTATTAATTATCGATCATATATACAAACATTACGATTTACAATCTAGTTAATTACTAATCCTAGAATCGCATCCATCTACAGTTGTAGAGTTACATATATACAGTACAAATCTTATACAAACAATCACCTACAGGATAATTATAACTATTATATATAAATTATCTAACCAATCCTTTATGGATCACATGTTTACAGTCAAAACTAGATTCAACGAAATCGTATAAATCTACAAGTAAACAAATTGTAGATGCAAGTGTTTTAATTCAAAAGACCGGTAGTAAGCCCATCTATGATGGTCACCGAGTATTAAAGAATACACTAAGAAAATATTAATTAAATCCAAATCAAATCAAAGTTGGCATACATACAAACTGATAAACTACGATTTTCCATATCAAAACTACCCCATAGAAGTCACAAGGCCCAATGGATCGCATAAACAATAACAAGTTTAAAGATTATGGTCGTAGGCCCATGTTAAATGGATTCCATCATTAAAGAAATGAGTAAAAAAAGGAATTAATTCAATACCTAACCGGTGCAATAGAAACCATATTAAACCCTCTTACAGGTTGATAACAATAATAATAATAGTACCATTATTATTATTTCTACATGCTCGCATTATAAACAGAAACAAATATTTTATTCATAAAACAATTTTATGAACCACGCACCGGTTCTATTCCCAGGTGGTTTGATTGGTCCCATAAATTCCACATCCCATTTATCAAATGGATGCAATGTCACATGATGTACCAGCGACATCTCATCCCTCCTTGATGGTTTCTCAATTCTTTGATAGATGTCCCAAGTCCGTGCATAGTCTATTGCATCACCATTGAGAGTGGTCCACCAAATCCATGCGTAGAGCACCTTCTTGGAAGTAGTGTGACCTCCATAGTGTACACCTGTGACTCCCGCATGCACCTTTGCCAATAATTTCCCTTGTGCATGTGGTAGGACACATCATTGTAAGATCTCATCCGGTTCGAGCATATAGAGTTGTACAGTGATCAACTGAAAATTCACAGATTTAACAACCAACTACTTCTTCTGACTTGTAGTGAGTTCCTCCGGTGTTGTTCCCATCACCAAAAACTAAACTATTGGCTCATAATAATCATCAACCATATCAACTCTGAATAGTTGTGCATCTGGAAACCCCTCGTCAATTTTCATTGGTTCTTCACTTGTCTCAATTTGCCATAAGTGATATGGGCCAGCATTCAAGTGACTCGTCTTCACAATTATCTCAAAATCAAACTCCTAGAAGAGAAGTATCCAATGACATATCTCCCCCCCCCCCCAACACAGGCTTATTGAATAGGTATTTCAAATCAGAATGGGCTATGAACATCTTGAAATGACCCCCCAATAGGTAATGTAAAAACTTATGTAGCGCATATACCATTTCTAGACCTTCCCTCTCTGTTGTAGTATAATTTTTCTCCACAGATGACAATTTTCTACTAGGAGCTATGATCGAAGCATAACCACAGATGAAATTGTTGTAGTATCCTTCTTTAGCAACCTCTCCATAGGAGCTGTGATCGTAGCATAACCATGGATGAACTTGCCGTAGTATCCTGTGTGTCCCAGTGTCGCTCTAAGTTTCTTCAAATTTTTAGGTGGTGGAAAGCTCAAAATCAGTGCAATCTTTGATGGGTCAACCAACATTCCTTTCTTGCAAATAATGTGTCCCAACAGAATCCCAAAAGGTGCAAAGAAAATGCACTTCTTCGAGTTCAACGTGATCTGATGCTTTCGAAAGATCTCTAGGATTAGTCGCAAGTTCACCAGATATTCCCTGATCAATCCATAAACTATCTAGTCATCCATATAAACCACCAAAAACTTTTGAATAAATTCCTTGAATGTGACGACAACAATCCAGGATAATATCACAGGTGCAATCTTCAGTCTAAATGGAATCACAGTGTATTGGAAACATCCCCATTCAGTAACAAAGGTTGTCTTGTGACGATATTCTTTTGCGATCTTAATTTGGTGAGAGCTAGAAAAGCCATTCGTAAATGAGAATATTTCTTAACCGCCCACTCCTTCTATCACTTCATCATTGAATGGTTTTGGAAATGGATCATGCCAACACGCATCGTTCAATTTTCTAAGGTCGACACAAATTTGAACCTCGCTTGTATTCTTGTCTTGTACTACCATGGGGTTGATACATTCTGATTCCTCAATCAGATCGATTATCCCAGCAGCAATCATTCTGTCGAGCTCAACTTTGACCCTCTCCTTGTATCGTGAATTCAAGTGATACATTCATTGCTTCACTGGTTTCACATCGGGTTTCAACGGGATCTTGATCTCTCCCAAATCTCTCAATATTCCCTTCATCTTAGAAAACTTTGCAGGAAAAAAATATTAGAATTCATACAACATATCTATGATATTTTCCATGGTTTCTTCATCCCAATAGTCCCCAACATTTTCAAACTTTTTTTTCTCCTCTGGCCCAATGTTAACCTTCCGAATTTTTAATGGTTGATTCATCGGATCCATCGGTATTTCAGGTGCTGTGAAATCCCGACTCCCTTCGGTCTCTAGAATATTGATGTTTCATGAATCATCTCCATCATCAGGTCCTCATGTTACATTGTAGCACTCCATCGTCAATTGCATCAGACATCTCACATGTAGATCCATTGGATATGCAACTAGAACTACCTTTAGAACAATGTAGTGAATGAGCTGTAGTGCACTATGAATAAGTGGATTGGTATCCCTGAAAATGAAGGTGTGATTGAAGAAAACTGTCAACTCTTCCCAAGTAGTGATTTGTCTACGCAACTCAACTGATACATACCATGATCGTGGCATCTAATCCAATGTGTGTACAAAAGAATGACCCTCTCATCCTTTGGTCATGATTCCCACAAGGTCTGACACTCAATCAGATGATCACCAGGGTTATTCATCCCATCATACCATCCTGCGTGGTACTCTTCTGTGTCGCCAAATCGAACAGTCATCAATATTCAACATTGCAACCACCCGGAGATTGAATTCTTATGTGTTGCCCACCAATGTGCAAGAATATCCTTCAGTGCTTCAACCAATGCCAACAATCGCAGCGGTTTTGACACCTTATCCTCAAATTCCACAAGAAACTCAGACAACTTCGACAGTCCTTCATATGCTGGTAATTCAATAGTCTCAGTTGTGAATTGGCACAACGACTGATTAATCCAGCCACACTTCCTTAGCGATACCTCATGCATTCGATTCTTCTAGTTTTCCAAATAATTATTAGAGTCGAAAGAAGCAGAGCTAGATCTGCGCCAACCAACTTCCTCTTCGACAGTCGGATGGATGTAATATTCTGAAATGTTATATGCATGATCCCATCCTCTTCCTGCTTCTTTCTTAACCAGTTCAACATATCTTCGCCCTTCCATTGAATCCATCAGAGCTATGACTCTGATGTTGCGATTTTAAAATGTCACATTAGAGGAAATTTCACCTCAAAATGGGCCTCCTAAAAAAATTAATAAAATAATAGTTAAAATAATAAAATAATGTTTATTAATTTTGGAGGAAGAAAAGAAAAAACTAATTTTTTGTTTGTATTTTCGACATATCTCCCCGTGTTTTTACTCAAATTTCGATCGGGAGAGCTCGTTGGATACGAAATTAATTTCCGCATCCAACGAGTACCCACTNGCTACCCCAAAAACAAGAAACACCTGAAAAAAACGAGATGATGATGCCATCATCTTGTTTTTTTCAGGTGTTTCTTGTTTTTGGGGTAGCATGGTCCGTCAAAAGTATGCCGAGTGGGTACTCGTTGGATGCGGAATTTAATTTCACATCCAACGAGCTCTCCCGATCGAAATTTGAGTAAAAAAATGGGGAGATATGTCAAAAATACAAACAAAAAAAATAGTTTTTTTTATGATACCTATCTCCAAATTTATATTAAAAAAGTGTTTAAGACCTATACAGTATTTCAAATTTAAAGAAATTTCATTGGCTAACACACGATGACATGGAATTTGAGTTAAAGTTAAAAGGCCCATTTTGAGTTGAAATTTCCTCTAATGTCACATGCTTCTTAAAATTAATCACTCCCAAGCTGTCATTGGACCATCCAATCCCCAATAGAACGGGATATGAGCCTCCACCATAAACAACTTCAATAACATCAAAATTGGCATAATTATTCATCCCTTCAACTTCCACGAAAAGATGTGAAACTCTCCCAATCGGTGTTACTCTGGCCTGGTTATCCAGTCGCACTTGCACAGGCGACCAAACCAATTGTGGGCTCCCCATGTTTTTCCATGTCTACTTTGTTAGAATATTGACATCTGATCCTAGATCCAATATGACTAAATCTACCTCATAGTCCCCAATCTATCTCTTTTCCATTCTTCTTCTTATGTACATATTTCATTGTAGACCCCTTTCGTCCCTTGGTCGATCGATGCAACAGACTCTCAATATCGGCAAGAGCATCGAAATCCTTTGCCAGCAATACAAAAATTCAAAGAAGTTATGTAAGGTACCATGCTGTTGCAATGGCCTTGCTACCGAAGTTGAATCAAAAGAAGTTGGAATTTCATAAACACACAACTTACCTAGATCTATTCTTATCGCATCGTGTGCTTCAAAGAATGTATATTTATCAGCATCGACATCAAACTACACCTTCTTCTTTCTAGCCAACCAGATTTATGGAAATGGGTTATCTTCTCCCATCGGTGCACCTCCACGATTAATGAAAACAACATCAACATCTTGCATCCTAGGTTATGTTGAGATCATCGCAATTGTCGGTCCTTGATTCAGGTTTGGTGGGGGATTCAATGGTTGGTTCACATTCTGATTTACAGTCTGGTTCTGATTCTGAATCTAGTTCTGGTTTTGGTTCTAATTCAGCAACTGGTTTTGGTTCTGTAAATACTGAACATTTCCTACCTACCACTATTAAATTGAGCACATAAATCCGTGGACAAACACACAACTCACAAGATAGCTCACACAATTTACGCAGTAATTGAAGAATGAAACAGTGCAAAAATGGTTGCAACTGTGAATGCTTTCATTAATAAAAAAAGGTAATTAGATAATAATTACAATGAAGTACAATGGCTAAATAACCATAAGAAATTCAAATCCACATGAGGAAATTTGAATTGATTAGACTCTACTTGACTATAGGTAACTAAGACCTTGTCTAAATCATTATCGGAGGACTCAATGGTTAACTAACCTTGTCTAAATCATCACTGGAGTTCATTGGAGTTCTGAAACACAACTCAAGTGTCTAATTCAGTGTTGACTGAGGCTAACTGACTGAGGTAGGTTAGAAATGTGCCTCTCCTGCATGCAGCCATGCAAACCTAGCGCTAACTGAATGTAGAGGACTAGAACTGAATGTAACTGACTCCTAACTTAGACTGACTAGTCACCAACTCAACTCAACTAACATTGGTTGGTATCGGCACTCCCAATGGCTCCTAAATTGTAGGGATTGGTCTAGGAGGCTCCTAAACTGATGCATGCAAGTGAAATCAGTGGTAGTAGGTCTCAATTAGTTTTCCCCACACTTTAGTAACTGAAACATGTGCCCCAATTAGGCCAAGTGGACCCAATGGTGCTAGTGACTAAAAATAGACAGGATGGACTCCTGATTTAGACATGACTCTTGATTTAGACATATGACCAAATTGGAAAAGGGAGGATTAATAATCCTAACACCCCCCCTGAATTCTAACTTGGAAAATCTGTGGGCCTTGGTAACTAAGACCATAGGTCACCCATTACATAAAGTAAAATAAAGTAACTGCTTAATACAAGGAGCTGGGGAAAAAATGACATGGGAAAAAATCCCCCCCTCTATCTAAGCAGGTAGAATCAGGATTCAAGTTTGAAAAACTTGAAAATATGTTGCTGCAATATTCATATTTGTGAGGTAGTGAAGCAACATGCATGGTGTGCTGTGCACAGGTATTTTGGGGCCTAGCATGTAGACTTCTCCTTCTTCTCCAAAAATGATGATGGAAGGAAGGAGGAATGTAACCTTTGTCTCTTGATATATGAAGAGGTGTATGATCATATATATTCTTCTAAATGTAGTGAGACAAAGCCCTTTCCATGTAGCATCTTATAGGGAGTCTATTGCATCTCTATGAAAGAGGTAAGATTGCATGGCATAGCGGAAGGGTCTTTCCTTTCTGAGTGTCAAGTGGGTTTCCAGTCATCTTCCTAGCTTCCAGTTTGGAAGTAGGGACTGAATCTAGATATGAATCACCTTGAATCTCAATCTCATAAAATGATAAAGATGGATCTGCAATACTAGTAGAAGCTGCAAAAGAAGTAGATGAAATGATTTTACCTTCCCTTGCAAGTGGCTGCTGAGAGTGCACTGGTTCTGAAGGAGGCATGAAATGTGAGAACTCATATGCTTTTGAGGCATGATTTGCAACACCCTTCACTATGATGTTCCAAGTAGAGATATGTGTGATCTCCACTGAGTCAGGACCAAATATCACTCTCTTTGGAGAGCCAGTATGGGTCATCTGGTAGACAGATAATAGGTTTGAATCTAGGGAGGGAACGAATATCACATCTTTGAATATTCCATGTTCAAGATTGATAGAGCCCTTCCCTTTTTTTTGTACTTTACTGTTATTTCCCTTCTGAATACTAGGACCATCAAAGTACTAAAAAGAAGAGAATGATTCTTTGGATGCATCCATATGATTGGAAGCTCCAAAATCAATGAGGAAGACATGTGCTGATGAGAAGCTAGCCTTCAGTGCATGGCCTTTCCTTTGGTATTCTTCATATTCTTCTTCAGAGTCATCCTTCCTTATGCTAGTAGGTGCATAAATGTTATGTTTATTCAAAAGAAGAGCCATTTCATCAAGTTGTCTTCTCATACAGGAGCTTTCTAAATGAAATCCCCTTCCATAGTAAGAGCAAAGGACCTTGTCTTTGCCATTCTTCTTGATTCTCTTTTTAACCTGAAGGCTCATTTGACTGCTCTTTCTTCACAGGGGACTCATCTCTTTGCTTCCCTTTGTCATTATCTACCTTATCTCCTCTTGAAACTAGAGCTTGATCTTTGGGGATTGAATGATCCCCATTTGTATCAACTTATCATTCTCAGAAGTGAGAGATTAGATGAAGGCATCAAGAGTGGGAATCTTCCAATTTGGAGTGGTGAGACTTACTATTTGGAAGGTTCATACAAATACTGAGTAGTATGCATTGATATTTGTGAGAATGGCAAGGATGAGCCGATATTCATCCTTCACCACATTGCATTGCTTCCACTAGTATATCAGGTTCTTGAATTTTGTGAAGAATTCATTTAGTGATTTGAAGTTGTATGGATTAAGAGAGATCATATAATTTTCTAGCTGATGGAACCTCATCTCATCCTGCTTATCAAATAAGGAGGCAAGCTTGTCCCAAATCTCCTTGGGATTCTTCAATCCTTGGATGTGGAATCGAAGATCTCGAGAGACTGACGAGAATAAGTATCCATGAGCTTCATCAAGCATGCTCAAGTACTTTTCTTTGTCATGATTTAGAATTGGCACTGCCTTTGTTTCTTCTATGAGTCTGAAGAGCTTCTTGGTGTGGAGCAGTACCTCCATGTCTTCCTTCCACTGCTGATAATTGAAGGGAGTGAGAGGCTCTACAGGATGGGCTATTTTGAATGCAGTAAGGAGGACTGCGCTGCTGTAACGAATGCTGTGAGAAGAAAGAGTTGCTTGTAGCGAATTCTATGAGAAGAGATGATAACCTGTCACACAATAAAACATAAAAAATGAGGTCGGTAGTCTGCACTTTTAGAATTTCCTTCACACCCAACATAGTTGATCAAGCAATCTTAATCAACAATTTCCTAACTTGGGATATTAAGTGGTAATTTCTCCGCTTCTGTTGCAATACTGGAAGGAGCAATTTTGGTAAAAAAAATTATCCAGCTGGAGATCTAAGGAGGAGAGGTGCCTTGTCCACTGAGGCTCTGATACCATATTAAGTTGAGCACATAGATTTGTGGACAAACACACAACTCACAAGATAGATCACACAATTTACTCAATAATTGAAGAATGAAATATAGTTCAAAAATGGATGCAACTATGAATGCTTTCCTTAATCAAAAAAAGGTAATTAGATAATAATTACAATGAAGTATAATGGCTAAATAGCCACAAGCAATTTCAATCCACATGAGGAAATTCGAATTGATTAGACTCTACTTGGCTGTAGGTAACTAAGACCTTGTCTAAATCATTATCGGAGGACTCAATGGTTAACTGACCTTGTCTAAATCATCACCGGAGTTCATTAGAGTTCTAAAACACAACTCAAGTGTCTAGTTTAGTGTTGATTGAGGCTAAATGACTGAGATAGGTGAGAAATGTGCCTCTCTTGCATGCATCCATGCAAACCTAGCCATGTAGAGGACTAGAAATGAATGTAACTGACTCGTAACTTAGCTTGACTAGTCACCAACTCAACTCAACTGACCTTGGTTGGTATCGGCACTCCCAGTGGCTTCTAAATGATAGGGATTGGTCTAGGAGGCTCTTAAACTTATGCATGCAAGTGTAATCAGTGGTAGTAGGCCTCAATTAGTGTTTCCCACACTTTAGTAACTGAAACATGTGCCCCAATTAGGCCAAGTGGACCCAATGGTGCTAGTGACTAAAAATAGATTGGATGGACTCCTGATTTAGACATGACTCCTGATTTAAACAAATCACAAAATTAGACAAGGGAGGATTAATAATCCTAACAACCACTTCATGCTCAGTTGTCGACAGTTCTCAACAGTGTTGTCAACATCGATACAATAAGTACACTATGGTTGAAACTGTGGGAAATCTCTCTAATAATTTCCCAGCTCTCTACAATTATAAAATTTCACTGGTACGTGACCTTGTCCTCCTCATCCAAAGCCTCTGACTCGTCCTCCTCAGAAGTCTCCTTTATGTTGATATTACGGTTGATTAAATGGTTGTTTCTAGGGATTCGATTGCTGCTGAACATATTGCTACAGTTGATTATATTGTGGCTGATGTGGAACCATATGCATCTAATTGTACCGCGGTTGTGGAACAAACTACAGCTACGGTACGAAGTGCATCTACAGTTGTGGTTGCGGTGCAAACTGAGGTTGAGGTGGCAGTTGTACCACCTGTGGTTGTTGCTTCAGTTGCTATACTGTTTGATGGTATTCTCCCTTCACATAGTAATTTTCCATTGTTATGTCCTGGAGTAGATCATATGCATGACAATCCTTATCTTCATGTTCAATAGATCGACAAAATATGTAGTATAAATTCATTGGCTTCGTGTCCATCTTCTGCATATATCCACAGTCTTCATGTCGATGCCCATAAACTTGGAAGATACGACACCATGGCATACTGCCATAACTTAATGGGTTTGGCACTCCTGACAATAGGTAGTTTCAGAAATCTGGACAATGATCCTTATGATGTCCCTCTGTGCGACATCAAGTACACCACACTTCCTCGCGATGCTCTTTTCCTTTATTGATATCTTGCAACTAGAGGGTCAGATTCGCTAGCTGTGTTTGAATTTGGTTCATGCCGACTTCATTCTCACCAACAGGTGAAGCTTCTAATTTCATTGCAGTCTCTAGAGCCTTGCTTTGTGTCGCAATATTTTGGTGCATAAACAGTAGTATGATATGAGGTACTAACGCCATGATGAACCATTCCTTATGTTGAACATCACTCATCTCAAAGATGACTCTTTCCATTAATGTCTTGAATTGCTGATCAAAATAACAGACAATTTCATTTGGATATTGCTTAATCTACTTCAGTTTTGTGATATATTGCGCCTCAGATTTCAGTTTTCTGAACTCTTCAATCAATTATTTTCTAATTTCTTCCACATTATTTGTTGTATTTATCGTAGGAACTTGTACAAACTTCATGAACCAATCTAGTGTGCATCCTCGAAGGGTCGTCACCAATTATCCCTTCTTGACATCATCATCTGGAGTTTGTTTAACAGTCGACATTGCTTCACACAAGAACCAGTATTGCTCAGGATTCTCACTCTCGTTCCCATGAAACAGGGGTAACTTTGCATCATCGAACACCATCCTGGGCCTTCTTCCTATAGACATTTATCTGCTACTATTAGGATGTTGTTGACACATCGGACAAGTTGGTGTCAGACTTGTGTTTCTTCCTGAGTGTGGTGTGATGCACGAAGGTGTGGGTACATTTTTTCTCTGGGTTGGTATTTCCTTGGGCTCAGGCGTATCTTTGTCATCTCTTTTGTTGATGTAGGGCCACTTCGTCCTGTTTGGTATTCCTTCACGACCTCTTGGTTCAGTTGGAGTGGGACTCTCTCCTGTCCTATGCCCCTTCTCTTGCTAAAACCTTGATCCTCCTCTCGTAACACCACTTCCTTCCTTGGATTCCCTCACAGTCCTGTCATAACTTCCATCCATCTATCCCATATCATTCCATCCAACCCTCATCTTTGCGATACCCGCAACCTCTGCACACCATATTTATACTCGGTGGAGTTCATATTCAATATTCCTTTCTCGCAGATGAGCATCTTAATAGATAATTGCAATGAAAATAGAAACCTACCTCTTGGCTCGTTGAAGAACTCCCTTTCTACGTCATTGTAAGATTTAAATGTGTCGACCACGAACTTAGTGATATATCCCTCCAAGATACTGTCAAGCCAAACTTCAACAACCCTTGATAATTTGTTGTCTACCTCCTACAACTGTTGGATTAGTTCTGGGGTCTAGCCTATTGGTTCAACTCAGAAATTTGTTTTTTGATATGTCAACCGAACCAACCACTCATACAAGATGATCGAAAACTCGGAGAAAAAGTACTTGTGTAGGTCAGAATACAAGTACTCTACCAACCACTTTGTCATTGCTACTTCATGGTTTTTATTCTCTTTCTCAGCAAATTCCTTTGCCTTCTGGTCAAACCAGTCTTGAATATCCAGCCTTTTCGGATTCCACAACATGTCCTCCTCCCCTTTGTACTAAGGTCCCATAAACGGAACCATTTGTTGACACAAAACCCGTCAACAAGGGTCCACTCTCTGTCGACACCCAAACCACTGCGATCTCCTTGGACATCGGCCTAGATAGGTTTTACCCTGTCCAGAAACACCTACAGAGCAGATGAAGTCTCACCAGAGATGTTCAAGGGGGAACTATTGGAACCAAGTTTCTACAGTATGAAGGAAGATCATGCATCTACTTGTCAACTTAGCACAACATTATTCAACATATCTAATCATTTAGATTATGCATTAACATAATCATGTCATCATTCACTAGATCATATCAACATACTTAGATCGCAGCAGATACATCAAAGCATAAATAGATCTAATAGTATATCATCATTCATAGCAGAGAAACATCGCAACAATTCCAAGTACACATCACATTCACATTTAGATCACAGAAAATAGGAAAATGGAAAGATAGAAAAAGATACAATGGTTTTGCTCAATCTCCGTCATGTCATATTAATCTTCACAGTAAAACACATATTCTCCAAAATAGTTCCTTGGTTCACATACACAAATCGAAGGATCTCAATTCAGACCCAGATCTTAATCCTTCAACAGGCATAAGAACTTAGTATCTCTTCTAGCTTACCTAACACTTGCAATTCTAAATATATTCATAGGCTTGCACCTTTACATTCATGGTCCACTTTAAGTCAACTTTCTAACTACTTCTTAACAGAATCTATAAAATAATGACCACAATCCACATAATGCGGTCCAAATATACAAAATATGACCAAAATACATAAAATATAGCTAATCCGCCTTGCACGTCGTTTTCCACCTTGCGCGACATCTTTGACATTGCATGGAATCCACGATGTTGTGCAGCTAACTTACCCCAAAATTTCCTTCCAACGTCTATTATGAGGGGAAATCACTCAAGTTCCTTGATTACATCAATGGATTGTGGAAGATGAATCTCTTTATCACCATAATATTATCGTAGTTGGTGATCAATTATTGGAGGATGTTTATATGCCCTATCGAACTTGCCTTTATTTTCTTTAATATTTTATGTAGGGGAAGGTCATCCTTCTTTCTTCTCATCTCATTGATGCTTGATACTCAAGAAACAAAGGTACTCGTTCAATTTTGGTAGAACTAATTTTTAGTGTTCAAATACCCTTGAAGATATTCCTTTAGGGAGTGAAATGTCCTAGTCATTGCACTTTCATATTCCACAATCTCCCATGATTCCAAAATTATATGCAGCCTCATTTTAATGTTCTCAGCAAAAAACTCTCAAACACAACTAAGAAATTTAGTTGCTTTCTAGACTTTTAAATTTGGGTCGACTTCTTCTCATTGGAAATTATCTAACACCACTATATATAGTGTATTTTAAAATAATGGTTTTGGGTTAAGAGTAGCCTACATCTTAGATACTCTCTTACTTAATCAAGTATTTTCCAACTCCTCATTTCCCACTGAGTGGACCAAGGCTTCTCTAGTATCCTAGTGCAATTCAAGGATTCTCTTTGCTTGTAACTCTCGAACATAACTAAGCACTTCAGTTGCTTTCTAGACTTTCAAATTTGGTTCAACTTCTTTTCCTCAAAAATTATTTGGAACCATTATATATAGTAGATTTGAAAATAATGGGTTTGGGTTAAGGGAATCCTCCATCTTAGTTACTCTCTTACTTAATCAGACATTTTCCAACTCCTCATTTTCCACCAAGTGGGACAAGGATTCACTAGTAACCTAGTGAAATTCAAGGATTCCCTTAGGTTTAAGGTCCTTTTTTCTCAATTTTAGAATTCCACTTGTGGGTGACTTTCTTGTCCCTTATTTTCACATGTTCAATTTGTAGTTTATTACTATCTTATGGTACTTGGAAGGGTACAAGGTCACGAATTCATCCTCAAAATTAGTTGGTCCCTCATGGACCAACTCCTTGGAAATGATATTACTCTTGGATAATCAAAGCACAACCCAATCAGAAATTCAATTCTCATCATCAAATTCAATATAAGATACATTCAAACTCACATCCCCTAGATCCTAGGATTTCCTGGTACCAGTGTTCCTCTTCCTTTTGGGAATAAGAATCAATGTGTGCGGAACCTCTAATTGATTATTAGGAGGGTCTTCTCCATCTTAATCTCCAGCTCATTCACCATTACTTTGTCTTTCGGCATAAGTATTATCATGAACCTTGTGACTGGAAGAGGAACTCCTAAGCTATTTTTTAATGGAATCACCACGCGCATTGGTTGTATATCTCCCTCCCTGCCTATGGCATCTCTTTACAATTCCTTCCTAAAGAATACCTTCCATTCGAATGGTTTTTGAACTAGTCCCTTTGTTTGAATTTTCATAGTTTCCATGTCGTTTATTCCTAGCCAACTTTTTTGCCACCACATTTATCTTTGGGCCCATGTTTTATTCCTTGTTATCTTTGGTACCTTCCATTGCTTCCTTTTCCGTAATTACCATCATTTTGTGGACAATTTACAAGATGTGATCTATAAAGATACCTTCAAGGTCAAATCCTTAACATCGATATGCCTCTTTAAAGAGAAATTACTCAAATACCCTGGAAACCTCCATCAAGTGGGCAGCACTATTAACAACAACATCAATAACCTTGATTGACACAAGGATAAAATTATTACTACTCTTCCTTTTAAATTACTTCTACCATTTTCTATACTATTTGCATACCTCATTGACAGAATATATCACTATCAAAGCATGGGAGAAGGAAGAATTATATTTAAAGATGAACAAATTGATGTATGTGAATTTATCGTCAAATACATAGACTCCCTTGCCATCCAAAAAATTTATGGCGGTGTTTGTGAGTCTATCTGCAGGGTTCCTCCTAGTGAAGATTGTTTTTAGTCTTCCAACAAAACCATCTTGAACATGATAAATATCAAAAATTGCTTTGTGCTTCCATAGTATTGGATACCAAAATTGCATAGAATCTGCTTCAAATTTAAATATTTCCTTGGGTTTAACCCCTCAAATGCATGATAGAAAACCAGTGCATAAACAGGATATGAGTTCATGAAAAACCTCTTAGTCTTCGTAAATGTGGGAACTTGATGGGATATCTCATTTGAAAATAATTGAACCTAGTCATATAGAGTGGTGTAAAGTGTATAACACATACCTAGGAACATGAAATGTCAAATATTGACCCACTAAGCATGCACAAATCCATGTGAATTCCTTGTAAGGTTTGTACAATATGCATATGCCAATATTATTATGATTCATTGGCATGTTTGAACTTTGAGCAAGAAAATATTTCAAAATATTTACTCTACCACCCTATGAATCCATGAAAGAATCAGCTTCTAGTAATTTCAGAAGTTTTTTTGGTACTAGAAGCTTTACAATCATCCTCAAGGAGTAAGGATTCAAGGGAGAATGTAACTTTCCACTCTCAACTATATTTCAAAATATTTACCCCACCACCCTCTGAATCCATGAAAGAATCAACTTCTAGTAATTTGAGAAGTTTTTTTGGTACTGGAAACTTTACAGTCATCCTGAGAGAGTTAGGATTCAAGGGAGAATGTAACTTTGCACTCTCAACAACATGTATGATTATATTTTTTGAACTAAACCTATCAGCACATGACATTACCATATATTTCAAATCAAAGACCTGAAGCATGCATTATTTTGGCAATTCTCAACTTCCAAATCATGTTCTTGATTTTCCCTCTGCCGAGAGCCTAGCATACCACCAATAATCCTTGGACCATTGGAATTCCACATCCTCCTAAACCAATTCGTTCACCATATCTATATAAAATGGTTCCTTATTATTCCTATTCGCCATCTCTTGAACTTGAATGTGCCTTGAAAATAGTGAGGGTGATAGACCTTGTAAATGCAATTTCTTCCACGTTAAATATCCATCACCCTCATTCGAGCTTAATTATTATTGTTTTGCATTTATTAGATAACCATCATGACTTGCATGATACTTTTAAGGAATGTGAGAACGATGTTGTTCATTTACTTCATAGGAATATCATCCTTTCAAGTTGAACTATGGATAAACTTGAATGTTCCTTAAAAATGTTGAGGGTTATCAATCTTGTAAATGCAATCCCTTCCAAGTTAAGTGTCCATCAGGTCATTTCATTTGAGATTAATCATTGATGCTTTCCATTTATTAGATAACCATCATTACGTGATTGATAATTATAGGGGAATGTGTGAAGGATGTGGTTCATTTACTTCGCGGTAATTGTCATCCTTGCATGATAGATATGATGAGGGTGTGCAATGAATCTCCATGTGAAAACCAAATGCAATCCACGTGGAGATCAGGAGGCGGGAATTTCGGTAATATGAAGTAGGATCCCTTCAAGGGAGCAAACCAATTAAAAACACCATGGGGAACTATCAAAATGCTGAATTTGTGAAAATTTAAAAAGGGAAAGACATGATGATATAGAATGAGATGTATACGGTTTTCACAAGGAAAATATGAAATGGCTTTTTTTACTTTTTGCATGATGCGAAAAGTGTCAATGTGTCTTAATTTTGAAAACATTATTGTTCTCTTTATCCACATCACTCTAATTACAAAATTCTAATAAAGGTCCCATGCTTCCTCTCTTCTTTTAAATGGTTAAGTGTGAGAAAGGGATAGTACTCCTCCTCTTCCACTCGAGAATGACCCTCTTCCACTCGAGAATGACTAGTGTGTGAAAAAGGAAAACTTATCCTTCTCTAACTCACTCAAATTAAAAAGACTAAAAAAAGTTTACATACTCCTTCTCTTCCTCTTTCAAAAGAAATAACTGTGAAAAGGGGCTAGTGCTCTTATTCCTCCCAAAATAAAATGAAGCAAGTGAAAGGGATAATGATCCTTCTCTTAATTCTCAAATTAAAATAGTGTGAGAAAGGGCCCATGCTCCATCTTTTCCCCACTCAAATTATAGAAATTTGAGAAAAGGCTAGTTCTCCTTCTTCTCCTTATTCAAATTATAAAAGTGTGAGAATGGGACCATGCTCCATCTCTAGTGTGTGAGAAATGGAAACTGGTCCTTCTCTTGCTCACTCAAATTACATAACTCTAATAAAAGGCATGTAATCCTTCTACTCCTCTTTTGAATGGAAGAAGTGTGAGAAAGGGTGGGTGATCCTTCATTTCCTCCTAAAAAATGACTAGTGTGTGATAAAGGGAAATTGGTCCTTCTCCTACTCACTCAAATTAAATAAGTCTAAGAAATTGCATGTGATCCTTATCCTTCTCTTTTGAATCAAAGAAGTTTTAGAAAGGTCAGGTTCTCCTTCTCTTCATCCCAAAGATTACTAGTTTGAGATAGGTAATTTTGTCCTTCTCCTTCTCACTCAAAAGTCCCTTCTCTTGCTCACTCAATTTACAATAATAAATGGCATGTTCTCCTTCTCTTCTCTTTCAAATGGAAAAGTGTGAGAAAGGACTGGCTCATCTTATCTTTCTTTCAAAAATAACTATTGGGTGAGAAAGGGAAACTATTCCTTCTCCTCATTATTCAAATTACAAAAATGAATCGTGGTAAAGGACTGGTGCTCCTTTTCTTTCTCCCAAAAATGATTAGTATGTGAGAAAGGGAAACTTCTAGCCTACTCCTGCTCACTCAAATTATAGAAGTCTAATAAAGGGCACATGTTCCTTCTCCTCCTCTTTTGAATGGAATAAGTGTAGGAGGGGATAGTCCTCCTTCTCTTCCTCCTGAAAATGACTAGTGTAAAGATATAAATAGTTGGTCCTTTGCAATATCACTCAAATTACAAATTCATAAGAAATGGCACATTCTCCTCTTCCTCCTCTTTCAAATGAAATAAGTGTGAGAAATGGTTGGTGCTCCTTCTCTTTCTCTTGAAAATGACTAGAGTGTGAGAAAGGGAAACTAATCATTCTCCTTCTCACTCAAATTCAAAAATCCTAAGAAAGGTCTCATGTTCCTTATCCGGCTCTTTAGAATGGATGAAGCATGAGAAAGGGTTGGTGCTCCTTCTCTTCCTCCATAAACGACTAGTGTGTGAGAAATGGAAACTACTCCTCTTGCACACTCAAATTACAAAATCTTGAGAAAGTGCCCATGATCTCTCTCCTCCTCTTATGAATGTAAAAGTGTGTGGAATGGCTAGTGATCCTTTTCCTCTCTCATGAAATTATTGGCTCATAAGAAAATGAAGCCACTCCTCCTCCTCGTCACTCTAATTGAAAAAATGTGAGAGAGGGCCCATGCTCCTTCTATTCCTCCCAAATATTAATATAGTGTGATTTTAAGGTCCCATGCTACTCCTCCTCCCAAAAGTTGTTAGAGAAAAATGGTGTTGTGGATTTTAAGGGTGCAAACTATTGTAATATAATATTGAAACCCCTTCCCATAATGATATAGTTAAATATATAGATAACTATATGGTAAATAATATTTTTCAATTAGGTTTAACTTAGATAGTTGAGAAGAGAAATTGGTTTAAACTAAAATGGAAAATCATATTTGATTTTCCTTCTTTTCTGCCACAAAGACATACTTGGAATAATCCAATATTTAAAGAAATAATCCTAAACTCAAGAAATTTATGTAGAACTACTCTCAACTCAAAATATAAAACAAATGGAACCAATCATTTAGAAGATAGGATAAACATGTATTTAAACCAATCATTATTCTCTTTGGGAAC